>JACEEZ010010239.1:22500-40000 GCA_016584305.1 Chionoecetes opilio | reverse complement strand
TTTAAATACATTTCCCCCATGTTTTATATTTAGTATTTTATACATTCAGTATTTGAGCCCGCTCTGCTAGTATAGTAGTAGTTGTGGCTTATCACACCCCGCCCTTCTAAAGGTCTTCACCCTTTCTTATCGGGGTAACGATAAGGAGGGAAATTTCCTGCCTCTAATCTTAGTCTGCTCCCCTGTTTACGACTCCCTACTGCTCCCACTCTAAAAAATCTTTCACACACAAAAACACTCTTACTAACACCTCCCTAACTTTATCACAAAAAAAATATAAGAAAAACATAAAAAAAGGGAACCCTCAAGAGGCCGTGATACCTCACGAAGTAGTTCCTGTTACTTACTCTCCCTATATCCCCTCTCCCCCAAGAAAAATCCAACTCTTTTTAAAGACCCCCAAAAGACTCCCCCATTAAACCCCCTGACGATTACGAATACAAAAAAAACCTCCAAACACCCCGTCCAGCACATGATCAGGGCCCCGGGGGGAATTAAAATCACACTCACATCAATTTGATTAAAACACCACACACACCACACACACCACACAAACACACACAAGCCAAAACCAAAACCCCACCACACACACACACCACACACACACCACCACAGACACACACAATAAAACTCTTTCCCAAAAACAAAAAACCCCCCTTTTATAATTTTATATAATTATTATATATATATAAAATTTTAATATATATAATATTATATAATTTTATATATTATTTTATATATTATATATATATATATATATTATTTAAATAAAAGGGGTCCACACTCAGGTGGGGAACGTGTTCGGCGAGGGAGCGCATAATGTACCAAATTAAAAAAATAAAAATGAAAATCCTTACTAACACTAAAAAATTACAGTGTGCCATCCCCCTTGCCCGATAAAAGTGCCACTTTTTCTCTAATTACTCTCCAAAGTGTGCATTTTTATCAAGGGCTTTGGACCTCGTGCCACCAAAAAAAGACTCAAAGACACTCTTTGGAAGGGTTAAAATTTTAAAAAAAAAGCGACATTGCAAAAAGGCCTGCGGGTACACACTTTACCTTTACCTTTCCCTTTTTTTATGAAATTTTACCATCTTAAATATAATATTTGCCTAAATTGGGAAGGTGTATTTCCCTTTTTTCTTATTTAAAAATTTTACACTGTTGACCAATTGTAAAAAAGTAACTCTAGACCTTAGCCTTTCTCCAATTATAAAGATCTTTCCCAAAGAGGGGGATTTGGGCTAAGATCAGATACCGGGATGCTAAATTTGTATTCTTTTCTGCTAAAAAATTTTGTGGCCGCACCCCTATTTGCCCTTTGTTGGATAAAAGGTGGCGATTTTGGGGGGGTGTTTAAATTTTAAAAAATTGGCAAAAAAAATATCTTTCCAATGAAGATGGGTCCCCGATCGGACCAGGGTGTTGAAACGGACCCATTTTGGTGCGAAATTTTTGTTTTTTTTGGGACTTTTGGAAACAAAAGTGGCGAATTTCCAAAGGTTTTATAAAAACCCCTATTCTTTTTCATCGCTTTTCCAAAAGATATGCGTAGTTTGCTGTATCTCAAAGGGGGTAGAAATGGACCCACTTTTGGGGCTCCCTCACTATACAGGGACTATTTGAACACACGCAACAGTACTTTTCATGACTGTCATATGTTTTTGCTCGTCGGCTTGCCCTCCTCGCTCGAACTAAATATCATTGGGGGGGATACGCCGGAGGCGCGTCGTCTCGCTCACCCTACACGCCACTCCCGGGGGGCCCCCACGCCGGTCCCCCCGCAGGCTCCCTGCCCATACCAAACAACTCTCGACAAAACAGTGTCTTGGTGTTTTCCGGGGGGAGTGCACAAACACTTTGATCTACAAATTTGCCCAAAACCCAATACCCAAATTTGAAAAAGATGGGGGGGACGCACCCTTGCCCCACTCCCGTATTCCAGAAAAGAAAGGGGCACCTCCCCAACACTCTCAGTCCCCTAGTCAGACCAGTCATCAAAAAACCCAAAAGTCCCTTTCGGAGTCCCCCCGAAGTCGCAGAAGGCCCCCAAATGACTCACGAGCCCTGAGTCAAACGCCTTCTTGGATCACATAACTGCAAGATCATCCCCCGTCCAAACTCCGTCGGCGTCATGTTAATTCCTTTACCGTAAGTTGCAGGACTCTCAAATGACCCCAAAAAGGTTGATTTTTGCGCCTTGTTAAATCGCTCTATCATTAATAATTTGAAATTTATCCCAGGAAACCTTTTCCCTTGAAAATGAGTTAGTGACAAATTTGTAGTTAATTTTGGGGTAAAAGAGGCTTTAGCTGTTTCGGGTTTTTTAGAACACTCCAGTAATTCCCCTGTTCAAGTATCTTATCTAGATATATTTGACATTCTTTTTCAACTTGGTCCCTTGGTAAATTTTTTTCCCTTTTTTAAGATAAAAACTTTTAAAAAAAGGTGTAAAAAAAACCTTCTTTGCGGTTTGTGGGTTACCAATCCTTCTCTAATTTCAAAAAATTTAAAGATTTTAGAGTAACTTTGAATTCACCTAAAGACAATTACAAATTTTCAACCCTTGATTTAGCCAGATGGATAGTCCTATTATGATAGGGAGAAAATTACCAAACCGGATGGTGACCGTTTTTTAAAACAAGGTTAATGATACACTTCCGGTAAAAAAATAGAAGTAAATATTAAAGAAAAATCCCCGGGAACGACCAAGGGTTCTAACCGGCTAACAACAGAATGGCAGGCCAGCGTGTTATCCACTTGACCTTCGGGCAGGTGTGTGTGTGTGTGTGCAAGCGATACAAGGAAGTGAAGTGGCTGAGCCGCCATAACTGTACTGATAAAAAGATAAAGCATAAGTGCACGGGACCTTTAGTATACACTCAATGAACAATCAGCTTATGACAGGATACGGAGAACCGGCAATATGAGTCACAGATCACACCGCAAAATGAGGCGGTGTAGCAGAACTGTTACTTTACAGCGTTACTGGTCTGACAGTCATTTTGTGGGGAATAACCAACATGATCGTTGTTAAATAACGTGTCCAGTCTCTGATAGTGTTATCATATCCTCTTTGTTTGGTTATGTTATGATAACTAGTGTCTTGAGGTGAGGGACATATATATCATCTTTTGTCAACAAATGCAAGGATGCACTTAACGGTTCGGCAGCCGTGTGCACATTGCTACGGCAAGAATGTCTCCCTCGCCACGCTATCAGGCTGCTCGTTCCTCTGTGCTTCGGATCCTAATTTCATAACTCCAGTGTGTGGGACTTTCCCTGACGACCAAAGGTTATAACAAGATTTTTGGCGGTTGGAAGTAAATTACGACACTATAATAATGTAGATTATCACCCATGTGCTATGATCCTTAGCATAACGGTACTATATACTGTAACATTATCACCCATGTGCTATGATCCTTAGCATAACGGTACTATATACTGTAACATTATCACCCATGTGCTATGATCCTTAGCATAACGGTACTACATACTAGTGATGGACCGAATGTCTATTTTCCGTATTCGCGAATGCGAATGCGAGTATTTGATTTTAATATTCGCGAATGCGAATGCGAATTGCGAATATTACATAATATTACAAGTAATACACTATGTTTGATATCATACAGGTAACAGAAATATTTTGTATGTATTGTAAGAGCTCAGCCATAACAAATATGAATGTCTAAAGGCCGTGTCAGACGGACACTTTTTTCCGGCATCTTTTGGTATTTTGCTACCAAAAAATGCCCGTAGTGGTGGCAAAAAAATGCGCGTTCGTCACACCCGTTTCGGCTACGAGCATCTTCTACTGGCATCTTCCGTGACCCGCAACCAAAACTAACATTATGGATCGTGCAAAAAGACTTCAATCGTATTCTTCAATTCAAGAGTTATGAATCATGCAAGAAGATGCTCGTAGCCGAAACGCCATGCGACGAACGCGCATTTTTTTGCCACCACTACGGGCATCTTTTGGTAGCAAAATACCAAAAGATGCCGGAAAAGTGTCCGTGTGACACGGCCTTAAAGAAAATTCCATTCAATTTTCTGTTTCCAGATTGCGGGACGAGGACCCACTCTTACACGAATACTTACATGATAATATCTTACATGAATAGTTATTATTGCTAAGTTTACAGTTTGTAATATGTCATCTATAATAATATAATCGAAAGTGTGTGTGTCTGTGTGTGTGTCCGCTATAGGTTCCGCCCCCAGTGGTGCAATCCATCATATGGCACAGTTTTGGAACCAGGTCGACCAGGGGAAGGTTTTAAGGCCACTTTGGGGAAGATCTGATCACTTCTTTTTTTTTTTTTCTTTTTTTTTAGTATTAGCGAGAGTTGTAAAAAAAAAAAAAATATTTACGCGAGATATTTTGCATGAAAAAAGAAAGATATCGAAACGGTTAAGTACATGCCATTTGACTTCAAGAAACTTCAGTTTCCAGTTAAAGTCAGCTTTGCCATGTCAATCAACAAGTCACAAGGCCAATCACTGAAGTATGTTGGCCTTCACCTTGCTTGACCTACAACCAACCTTGCAAAAACATGCGAATATTCGCAATTGCGAATGGAAATGCGAATATTCGGTCCATCACTACTACATACTGTAACATTATCACCCATTTGCTATGATCCTTAGCATAATGGTACTACATACTGTAACATTATCACCCATTTGCTATGATCCTTAGCATAATGGTACTACGTACTGTAACATTATCACCCATGTGCTATGATCCTTAGTGTGAGGGCTGGAGACGTGAAAGAATGAGGAATAGAAGGGAAAGAAGGATAAATGGGGGAATGGAGGAGGAGAAAGAGAATGAAGGGAGAGGCAGAGAGTACTGATGATGGGGGTAGATAGAGAGAGAGGCAATAATGTTGTGCTTACGCAACATTCATTTATCAAGCCAGCGAGGGGTGGCCGGCGGCCACCTGCAGATTTGCTGACCACAGCTAAGGGTCCCTCCCGTCCCCTGAGGAAAGGGAATAGGGAGAAGGAAGAAAGTGAGAGAAGATGAGAGGAGGAGTGAGAGAGAGAGAGAGAAAGTGAGGGAGAGTGATAGAAGGTGAGGGAGGGTGAGAGAAAGTGAGGAAGCGAGGAAGAAGAATAACGCTGATCCAACACGCTGAGGGGGTTCTCACCCCTCGCACCCATCATCCCTCACTTCACACTTAGGTCTGCACTGAGATAACCTTTGACCTGAACCCACCACACGCCTGACTTCTCCCTGAATACAGAGGAGACAAGGATCAGATTCTATATATCCTCCGGGGTGGGCACACGCCTTACTGTGTCGCAGTGATCACAAGACTAGTGTATTTGTCTAAGTGCAGCGAGCGAGTTAGGTGGTATTCCTTCCAGGTACCACGCGCTCAAGTACGTGGCTGCCAACACACGCCGCGCCCTTCATTACCAGACGCCCCGACGCCCGCCACTCCGCTTGTCCCCTGGGGCAGGTGCTACTCAACTCTACGATGCCCCCCGACGTCCTGCCAGGCACCTGCCCTGGTGGCTCTGCCCTTGTGTTTCCCCTGGGCTCCTGAGATGAAGGAGCCACGGCGGGGCAAATAGTGGCGCTATGCGTTGCCCCTGTGGCTCTTCACCTGGGCCCCAGGGACGACGGGGCTTCGGCGGGACGACTAAGGAATACCCCGCATAACCCCAGGGGCGGGAAGTGCAACGCTACGAGACCAAGACGTCCCTGCAACACTGCCCGCCCCGGTGGTGATTCCCCTGGGGCCGCATGGCTTCCCGGATCCGCCGTGGGGCAACCAAGGGGCGCCCTACTTTGCCCCAGGGAGTAGGGAAGTGCAACTCTACGAGACCATGACGTCCCTCCACACTACCTGCCCCTGTGGCCTCTCTTCAGGGCTCTTGGGGAGCCACTGGGCGCTGGGGCCGGACACTAGCGGCGGGCCTGGGGCGGAGGTGGTGAAACTCTACGCTGCTACAACGCCCTACTAGATACCTCCTTCTGAAGGCTTCCCCTGGGTTTTCCCCCCGGAACCCCGGGGCATTACGAGGCACCTGCAACAGGATCTTAGGACCTCTTGAGTACCACATACAGGTCTTCCTGAAGGCGACGCAGCAGATGGTGATGTATCTTTATGATTGACAGTGCATGACAGGGGCGGGCGGTTAAGGAGGCCCCTAGGGGACCTGTATCAAGCCAGGGACCCTAGGGGGGACAGGGAGGGTCGCCCCCCCCAGGGCAAAGGCCAGGGCGTTACTAGCCTGGGGAGGAAAGCTCTCCGTATCTCCGAAGCTACGGGCACTGTCCCGTGTACCCTCCGGTACAAGGAGATAAGCCCAGCCCGGCCCCTTCAGGTAGGGGTGCCGGGGTTAATTGTCATGCCACGACCAGCGACCGATTGGATAGAACCATAGCGGGTTGGGGGGACGCTAAAACAGGAACTACGTATATCAACATCCCCCGTTGAGCCCGCGCACGCAATCTTCTTCCCCCCCTTCGGGAGTAGGGCGGCGTCGGAGCTTAACACTTAGCATAATGGTACTACGTACTGTAACATTATCACCCATGTGCTATGATCCTTAGCATAATGGTAATGGTACTTATTACTGTAATATTAATAACAAGACACAAGAGCGAAGCTCGAATGGTTTTTCAGGAATGTGTGTATAAAAAAAAAAAGGGGGAAAAGGAAAAAACCCCCCCCTTTTCCCCCGGGTTTAAACCCGGGGCCCGGGTTTTAAAACCCCCCGGGGGGGGGTTTTTTCCCCCAAAAAAAAAAACCCCTTAGGAAAAAAAAAAACCCCCCCTTTTTTTTCCCTTTGGGGGGGAAAAAAAAAACCCCCCCAAAACCCCCCAAAAAAATTCCCCAAAAAAAAAAAACCCCCCCGGGGGGGGGGGGGGAAAAAAAAAAAAAGGCAGGGGAAAAAAACCCAAAAAAAAAAACCCAAAAAACCCCCAAAATTAAAAAAAAAAAAGGGGGGGGGGAAAAAAAAAAATTAAAAAGGGGGCCCCCCTTGGGGGAAAAAAAAAAAAAGGGAAAATTTGGGGGAAAAATTTTTTTAAAAGGGGAAAAGGGGGAAAAACCCCGGAAAGGGAAAAAAAAAACCCCCCCCTTTTTTAAAAAAAAAAAAACCCCCCTTTTTTCCCCCCCGGGGGGAAAAAAGCCCCCAAAAAAACCCTTTGGGGGGAAAAACCCCCCCCCCTTGGGAAAAGGGGGGGGGAAAAAAAAAAATTTTAACAAAAAACCCCAAAACCCCCGGGGGGCCTTAAAAAAAAAAAAAATTTTTTAAAAAAATTTAAAAAAAAAAAAAAAAGGGCCAAAAAGGGGTTTTTCCCCGGGGGGGAAAAAAAGGGGGGGAAAAAAAAAAAAAAAATTTTTTTTCCCCGGAAAAAAAAAAAAAAGGGAAAAAAAAAAGGGGGAAAAAAAAAAAAAAAAAAAAAAAATTTAATTGGGGAAAAAAAAAAAAAATTAGAAAAAAAAAAAAACCCCCGGGGGGGAAAAAAAAAAACCCCCTTGGGGGGGGGAAAAAAAGGGGGCCCCGTTTAAAAAGGGGAAAGGGGGGAAAAACCCCCCCTTTTTTAAAAGGGGGTTAAAGGAAAAAAGGTTTTTTAAAAAGGGGGGCCCCGGGGAAAGGGGAAAAAAAGGGCCCTTTAAACAAAAAAGGGGAAAAAGGGGCAAAAAAAAAAGGGGGGAAAAAAAAATTTTTTTAAAATTTTTAAAATTTTAAATTGGGAAAAAAAATTTTTCCAAAAAAGGGGGGTTTGGGGGAAAATTTTTTGGAAAAAAAATTTTTTAAAAAAAGGGCAAAAAAATTTTTTAAAAAAAAGGGGGGGCCCCGGGGAGAAAAGGAAAAAAACCGGGGGGGAAAAAAAAATTTTCCCTTTTTTTTTAAAAAAAAAAAAAAAAAAAAAAAAAAACCCCCCCGGGGGGGGGTTTTTTTTGGGTTGGGAAATTAAGCAAAAAAAGGGAAAAATTTCCCGGTTCGGAAAAAAAAAAAGGGAAAAATTTTGGGTATTAAAAAAAAAAAAAAGGGGAATTTGGGGGGGGGGGAAAAAAAAAACCCCCCCAAAAAAATTTAAATTAAAAAAAAAATTTTTAAAAAAAAGGGGGGGGGGGTTTTTTTTTGGGCCCAAAACCCAAAAAGGGGGGGGGGCCTTGGAAAGGGGCCCCCAAGGGGGGGGTTGGAAAAGCACTGGGGGGGGAAAAGGGGGCCGGGAGGGTTTTTAAAAAAAACCCCTTTTTTTTTTTTGGGGGGAAAGGAAGGATAAAAAAAAAAAAGGGTAAAAAAAATTTTCCCCCGGGAAAAATTAAAAAAAAAAAAAATTTGGGAAAAAAAAAAAAAAAAAAAAAAAAATTTTTAAAAAAAGGAAAAAAAAAAAAAAGGGGGGGGGGGGGGGTTTTTTTTAAACGGGGGGGGGAAACCCAAAAAAAAAAAAAAAAAGGGGGGAAAAAAATTTTGGAGAAAATTTTTAAAGGGGAAAAGGGGGGGAAAAAAATTTTTCTTTAAAAAAAAAATTGGGGGAAAAAAAACCCCTTTTTTGGGGAAAAAATTTTTTGGGGGTTAAAAAAAACCCCCAAAGGGGGTTTTTTTTTGGGGGTTTGGGGGGGGAAAAAAATTTTTAAAAAGGGGGGGGAAACCGGGGCCCCAAAAAAAAAAAAAAAAAAAAAATTTTTGGGAAAAAAATTTAACCTTTTTGGGTAAAAAAAAAAATTTTCCCGGGTTTTTAAAAAGGGGGGGGGGTTTTATTTTTTTAAACCCCCCCCCCCAAAAAAAAAGGGGGGTTTAAAAAGGGCCCCCCCAAAAAAATTTTTTAAAAATTTGCAAAAAAGGGGGGGTTTTTAAAAAAAAGGGGGGAATTTCCCCCCTTTTTTTTTTGAAAGGGGTTTTTTTAAAAAAAAAAATTTTAAATTTTTAAAAAAACCCCAAAATTGAAAAAAAAAAGGGATTTTGGGGAAAAGGGGGGCGGAAAAAAAAAAAACCCCCCAAAAGGGGGACCCCCCCCAAAAAAAAAGGGAAAAGGGGGGGGGTTTTTTTTTCCCAAGGGGAAGGGGGGAAAAAAAAAAAAAAAAAAAAAAATTTGGGAAAAAAAAAAAAAAGGGGAAAAAAAAAAAAACCCCAAAAAAACCCCCCAAAAAAAAGGGGCCCAAAAACCCAAAAAATTTTGGGGAAAAAAAAAAATTTTTTTTCCCTTTTTTCCCAATTTAAAGGGGGTTTTGGGGCCCCCTTTTTGGGGGCCCCCCCAAAAAAAATTTGGGGGGTTTTTTTCCTTTAAAAAAATTTTTTTTTTTTAAATTAAAAAATTCAAAAAAAAAAAAAAGGGGGGGGGGGGAAAAATTTGGGGAAAAATTCCAAATTTAAAAAAGAAAAAAAAAAATTTTTGGGAAAAAAAAGACAAAAAAGAAAAAAAACCCGGGGGAAAAAAATTTTTTAAAAAAAAAGGGGTTGTTTTAAAAAAAAAGCAAAAATTAAGGGGGGGGTTTGGGGGCCCCCTTTTTAAAAAAAAAAAACCCCCCCCCGGAAAAAAAAAAAAATTTTTTTTTAAAGGGTTTAAGGAAATTTTTAAAACGGGAAAATTTAAAAAAGGGAAAAAAAATTTTTTAAAAAAAAAAATTTTAAAGGCCCCCCCCCCAATAATAAAAACCCCTTTTTTCCCCGGTTTTTTTCCCAAAATTTTGGGGGGGGTTTGGGGGGGGGGGGTTTTGGGGGGTTTTGGGGGGGAAACCGGGGGGGGGGGTTTTAAAAAAAAAAAAAAAACCCCAAAAAACCCCTTGTTAATTTTTTTAAAAAAAAAAAAAAAAGGGGGGGGAAAAAAAAAAATTTGGGCCTTTAAAAAGGGGGGGGGGAAATTAAAAAAAAAAAACCCCCTTTTAAAGGGAAAAAAAAAAAAAAAAAAGGGGGGGGGAAAAAGGGGTTTTAAAAAAAACCCCGGGGGGGCCCTTTCCACCCCCCCCCCAAAAGGGCCCCTTTTGGGAAAAAAAAGGGGGAAAAAAAAGGGGGGGAAAAAAAAAAAACAAAATTTCCAAATTTAAATTTTTTAAAAAAAAATTTTTTTTAAAAACAAAAAGGGGCCCAAAACCTTTTTTTTAAAAAAAATTTTTTAAAAAATTTTAAAAAAAAAATTTAAACCCCAAAAAAAAAAATTTTTAAAAAAAAATTTTAAAAAAAAAATTTTTTTTTTTTTTTTTTTTTTTTTAAAAAAAATTTTAAAAAAATTTTTTAAAAAAAAAAGGGTTTTCCCCCCAAAAAAACCCCCCCCAAAAAAAATTTTTTTTAAACCCCCCCGGGGGGCCCCCTTTTAAAAAAACCCCCAAAAAATTCTTTTTTAAAACCCCTTAAAACCCCCGGGTTTTTTTTAAAAAAAAAAAACCCCCCTTTTTTTTTGGGTCCCCCCCTTTTTTTAAAAAAACCCAACCCCTCCAAAAAAAAAAAGGGAAAAATTTTTTAAATTTAAAAAAAAGGGGGAAAAACCCTTTGGGAAAAAAAGGAAAGGAAGGGGGAATTTTTTTTTAAAAAAATTTTGGGCCCTTTCCCCCAAAATTTTTTTAAAATTTTTTTTAAAAAAAAATTTTTTTCCCCCCCCCGGGGGGGGGGGGGTTTTGGGGAAACCCCCAACCCCCCCCCCTTTTTCCCCCCCCCCCAGGGTTCCCCCCCAAAAAAAACCCCCCCGGGTTTTAAAAAAACCCCCCCCCTTCCCCCCCCCCCTTTCCCCCCCCCCCCCCCCCCCCCCCCCCCCTCCCCCCCCCCGCCCCCACCCCCCCCCCCCCCCCCCCCCCCCCCCCGGCCCCCCCCCTTTCCCCCCCCCCCCCCCTTCCCCCCCCCGCCCCCCCCCCCCCCCCCCCCCCCCCCCAAACCCCCCCCCCCCTTCCCCCCCCCCCCCCCCCCCCCGCCTGCCTCACCCCAGCCCCACGCATCCCTTTCCCCCCCCCCGCCTCCCTAAACCCCCCCCCCCCCCCCCCCCCCCCCCCCCCAAACCCCCCCCCCCCCCCCCCCCCCCTTCCCCCCCCAAAACCCCCCCCCACCCCCCCCCCCCCCCCAAAAACCCCCAAAACCCCCCAAAAACCACACCCCCCCCCCCCCCCCCCCCCCAAAAAAAAAAAAAAAAAAAAAAACCCCACACAAAAAAACAAAAAAAAAACCACACACACCCACCCCCCCCCCCCCAAAAACACACACACACACCCCCCACAAAAGGGGGCCCCCCAAAAAAGGGGGGGTTTTAAAAAGGGGGGAAAACGGTTTTTTAAATTTTTTTAAAAAAAATTTTTAAAAAAAAAAACCCCAAAAAAAAAAACCGAAACCCGAATTTTTTAAAATTTTTTTACCAAATTAAAAAAAAAAAACAAAAAAAAAAAAAAAAAAAGGCCCCCAAAAAATACTAGCCGCAAAGCCCCCCCCGGGCGGACTTTTTGGCAGTCCTGCGGAGGGCAATTGGTGGGCCTTGGGCCCCCCATCTGTGTTTGGTGGGCCGGGAAAGGGGGGGGCCCAAACCCAAAAAAAGACTCCCAAATAGCCCCTTTTAACTTTTCCGAAAAAACATGGGTGTAGAAATGTATGTATTAACGCCAAAACCCCTTCAACAACCCCCCAAACCCCTTTACATTTACCCCAACCCATTCACTTTACCCATTACCCCTCCCCCCAACCCCCTTTCCCATTTACCCCCCACCCATTACCATTTACCAACACCCCCTTTACCACCCATTACCCTCACCCCCCCACCTATTCCCCCACCCCTCACCCCTCACCCCCCCCCATTTTAATCCCCATTTCCCATCACCCCCCCCCTATTCCCCACCCATCCAACCCCTCACCACCACCCCTTACTCAACCAATTTCCCACCCCCCCCACCCCTTTACTCACCCCCTTAACCCCTAAAACGCCCCCCAAAATTTACTCACCCCTCCCACACCCCCCCCCCTATTCCCCCATTATCACCCTCACCCCCAAAACCCCTCCCCCCCCCACCCATTTACCACCCCCACCCCACAAACCCCCCTTTTCCCCCACCCCCCCCATTCACTCACCCATTTTTCCCCTCCCCCACTCAAAGTTTTCCCCAATTCTTTGAAACCCCCTTTTTTTTTTACCCCCCTCGCTACCCCTTTCTAAAAAAAAAAAAAAAAAATTTTTGGAAACATTCATCTTTTGCTTAAAAATTTCCCCCTTTTTCCCCTTTTTTCCCAAACCCCTTTCCCCTATGAGGGGATTGCGCCACGGGGGGCGGGAAAACCTTTTACCACACACACACACACACCACACACAAGACAGCAAGACAGACAGAAAACATTTGGGTTATATTTTTTAGATTAAAAAAAATGATATTATTACCAAATTTATAGTAAAAATTTTTAAAATTTAAGGGTTTTTTGTACACATCAGCCTTTTTAGCGCCTGGAGGCAGTTTAGCTCCGGGGGGGGAATGGAGGCCCGGGGCCCCCTGGAGGTCACTTTAGGGGTGGATGGATGGTTTTCGCCGTGGGGGGGCAGGGGAGGATTTTTTATAGTGGGGCCTGTGATTTGATTTTATTTGGTATGCCGCCCCCCTTTTGTCCTCAAAGCACTAGGGCCCCCTTTTAAGGGAGAAAATTTAAAGGGCAAACAAGGGGTGTTTTTTAGGCCCCCGGGGCGATTTCTGAAAGAAGGGGAACCGCGGGATTCGAACCGGGCCCCCGAGCTTGCCACTTTCCCCATGCTAAACACCGGTCACCGCCTCCCCCAAACAAATACTACAGTAGTCGGGGCAGTAATAATATAGATCATAAATAACTCTATCTCTAAAGATCATAAAATTTTATAGAATGGGAAAAAGCAACAAAAAAAAATAGCACAATAGACAGCCCGCCCAAAATACAAAATTTAAATATTTTATATATTAATTTATTAAATTATTTATATAATTCATATATAAAATATAATTAATATATAAAATAAAATTAAAATTTTTTATAATTATATATTTTAAAAATATATAATACTTTTTAAAAATTATTAAAATATAATTTATATATATATATAATATATAATTATATATAGCTTTTTAAACTATCAAAATAAAGTTGCCTCCTTTCTCAAAAGGGGGCAGTACCCGCCCAAAAATATTTTCAGTAGAAATACCCCCGTTGTTTTGGGGCCCTGTTTTGTGTGGTGGGGCGTTGGGGGTGTGGGGTGGGGTTTTGAAAACAGAGATCCACCCCGGTCTTGCCCCTATGAGGGCGGACTCACGATCGACAGTTTCACCTTACGGAGCCCCGGGGTTGGGGCCATATGTGACCCCATCTTTGAGTAAGGAGGGGTCACAAACCCCATCCCCTTTCTTTAAAGGGGGGCCCGTACCCGTCCGAATTTACCATGAAAAAACCCGGGGAGAGAGATGGGGATTTGAACCGGGTAACCAAAATAAGGCGCGCCCAAAAATCCTAACCCCGAATCATCTTGGCGGGGGTTGGGGTGTGGGGGTGTGTGTGGTTTTGTGTGTGTGTAAATTTTTTAAAAATTTTTGTAAGTGTTTTTTCCTTCCCAAACCCCGTTGATTTCGCGCCCCCAAAAAACGTCATTCCCGCTGTCAAACTCCCGGAAAAAAAAATAAAACTCCCAAAAGGGCCCATATTTTTAAAAAAGCTCGGGTTCCCACACCAAACACACCTCATTTTTTTTTGCCAAGAGGGACAATAACCGCCCGAAATTTTTCCCAGAAAAAAGATTTTGAGCGAGTATGAATGAGGATTGAATGCGTAACCCCGTGGTTTAAACACCGTTAAACCACTAAGCGACTTAAAACCACGCGCCCGGGGGGTTTTGTGTGTATGTGTGGGTGTGGTTGTATGGGGGTGGTTTGTGTGGTATTCCCCCCACGGTTTTATCCAGCCAAGGGTTTTTCCCTCCCGGAAAAAAGCGTGGGGGTTGAACAGATCTTTGAGTAAAAGTTTTTTTTTTTTTTTTTTAAAAATGAAAGGGGAAATGGCCAAGGGCCCCAACAAAAATGGGTTTAAAACCAAACCGCTTAGGGTTTCCAGTCCCTAAAAGAAAGGGCAGTAAGAGAATAAAAAAAAAAAAGTGGGGTAGGCCAATTAGTGAGGGAAATTTAGTTTGGGAAATAAATGCCCCCATTTGGGCAGGAAAGATTCCCGGAACGTACGATTTTGGGGATCGAAAATCCAGACAGATAGGATAACCTCTTTGGGCTGGCCCCCGCCCTTAAACCACTTGACCACGCAGGCGGGGGGGGTGTGTGTGTTGTGGGGGTGTGTGTGTGGTTGTTGTGGTAAAGTGGTGTGTGCATGCATATGGGGGTGTGGGGTGTGTGTGTGAGTGTTGTTTCATTAAATTTTGGTTTGGCAAGCATATGGTTTGCAGGGAATGTATGTGTGTGTGTGTGTGGGTGGGGGTGTTGTGGGGTGGGGTATTTATTAGTTTTTATTTGTACAGGGGTTTAGCTACATGTAGGCCCCCTTTTCCATATTGATTACATTTATCAGTCATCCTCAGTGCTTTGTGTGGGGGAACCAAACCCCCCCGGAAAAGGGGGGTCAAAAAACCCCCCGCCTAACACCGGGGAACCCCTTATCTGCTGGGTTTGGGGCCGGGGGGCCCGGGTTTTAAAAACCCCATCATCCCGTCCGCTCGGGGATCGAATCCGGGACATCTCGGGTTGAACCCAGCGTGCCCAACCGTACACTATACGGGTTTCCTAAGGGGGTACCTAAAATAAGGGAAAGGAGGGGGGTTTTTGGGGTTTAGGGGGGGTGTGTGTGTGTGTGTGTGTATTTTTTTTGGGGGTGTGTGCGCACGCTGTACAACCCCAAATAAGGTCCCACAAAAGGAAACTGAACAAAATTTTAGGGGGCAACAAAATCCCAATAAAAAAGGTGTGTTTTGGGCCCCCTTTAAAGGGGAGGGGTGACAGCAGGCCCCCGGGGGTGGGGTTGGGGGGTGGGGGGGGCACCCCCTGATTTAAACCAATATAAGAGTCGTTGCCCGGGGACGGGATAAAAGCCAGAAAACAACTTTGGGTGCAGCGAAACAAGACGAGTCCGGCGAAGCGAAAAATCAAGACCGAAAAACTAAAGACTGAGTTTTGCGAGCCCTGCCCAAATTAAAAGGGTTTCAGTGTGAAAACGAAAGGTTCCCAAAGACAAGCCACCAAGAAGCCAAACCCGAGGACACCCGGTAAGAGGGCCCCCCGGGCCCCAAAGGCGGGGGCGCCCCCCATACCAGCCCGTTTTAAAAGTACATTTTTTCATTATCTAGAGAGTTAGTGTTTGGGGGGAAGGGGCCCCCAAACCCCCAAAACCCTGGGAGGGGGGGGGGTGGTGGTTTTTTCTTCTCTCTTTTCTCCCCTCTCCCCTCCCCTCTCTTTTCTCTCTCTCTCTCTCTCTCCCCCCCCTTTTGGTTTTTTTTTTTTCCCCCAGAGAGAGAAAAAGGAGAGAGAAAAAAAAGAGAAAAAAGGGGGGGAAAAAGAGGAAGGGGGGAGGTAAAAAACCCAATTAAAAAAACCCCCATCCCTTTTATTATTTTAGAGAAATTTTTTTGAAAAATTTCAAGCAAAAATTTTCTAATTTCCCAGGATAAATAGCAATAAAAACGTTTATCAATAAAAGTTTAAGACTTTTATTTCCCCAACATAAAAATAAAAGGGTCCAGCCCCCTCCCTTTTAAACCCGTAATGGGTCCCGCCACCCTCCCCCATATCAAAAAGGGTCCAAACCACCCCCCCCTTATTCCCTTAAGGGGTTTCCCGCCCCCCTCCCCTTTTATTTATTAAAGGGGCCAGCCCAAACCCCCCCTTATATCATTAAGGGTTTTAGCCACCCCCCCTTATATTTATTAATGGGTCCAGCCCCCCCTCCCTTTTACATTTTTGGGGGCCGCCACCCCTCCCTTAATATTAATGGGTCCCGCCCCCTCCCTTTTATCATTAAGGGTCCAGCCACCCTCCCTTATTTAATTTTAAAAGGTCCAACCACCCCCCCCTTTTTTCATAAGGGTCCAGCACCCCCCCTTATTCAATTTAAAGGGTCCCGCCCCCCCTTTCCCTTTTTTTATTAATTTTTAATTTGGGGGCCATATTTTTTATTCTTGTGTCCCAAGGGAACCCCTCCCTTTTATATTTTGGGCCAAAAATCCCTCCCTTTTTCCTTTTTGGCTCCCATTTCCCTTTAACCCTTTCCGCCCACCTCCCTTTTTAACCAAAAATTTAGGGTCAGAAACCGGGCCTTTCATTAAAAATTCACCCAGCCTTTTAGGGGGCATTTTGGAAAAAATATATTTTCCCTTAGGCGGCGGAAATTTCCCAACTCCAAGAAGGGAAAAAAGGGGGGAAGGGAAATTATAAAAGGGGCCCCCTATTTTTTCCCGGGTGTCCCAACCTTAAAATCCCCCCCCAACGTTTTATTGGGTTAAGGTTCCCCCCCCCTTTAAGGGCCATCCCCAAAAGGAGGGACCGGCCCCCCTCTGGCCGCCCCTTTTTTCTCGGGCCCGGGGCCGTTGGATTTTTTTGGTTTTTGCGGGGCCTTAAACCTCAAAAAAAAATAGGGATTTTAAAAAAAAAAACGGGAAAATTCAATTTTAGAAAGAAGGGGGGTTTTTCCCAAAAAGGTAAATTTTCAAAAAGGGGTTTAATTTTTATTTACCAAAGGCCCCTCCCCCTTTCAAAAGGAAAACAATTCAACCCGGGCGGGGGGGGGGGAGGGTTTGGGGGGAACCCGAAAAAAAAAATTCGCGTGTTTTTAATAAAAGGTTTTTCCCATCCAAATAAAGAGGGGTTTCATCCCCGGAAAAAATTGCCCCATCAAAAAGAAAATCCCTTTTTTTCCCGTCAAAAAAACGGCCCAGGGGAAAACCGGTGTTCCTCCTCCCCAAAGGTTTTTTTCTTTTGGCAGGGCAGCGGGTAGGGCCGGGGAAGGGCCCCTTCGTTTTACAGGGGGAAAACACCAAGGGTGTTCCCAAAAAACCCGCTTTTGGGGGTTTTCATCCCCCCCCTTTTAAAAACCAAGGACCCAAAACCCCCGGGCCCGCAGGGTTTTGGGGTCCGGTTAAAGTTTCGTTCTTGGGGCAAAAACCCAGGAAGGGAGGGTTTAAAGGAAGTTTTCCCGCCAAAAACCCACCCTCCCCGTATTTACGGAATTTTTCCCAGTCCCGGGGCCCCGGAAAAGCATTAAGGGTTTTGGAAAAATTTCTCCCTTCCCGTCTGCTAAAATTAAAAAATTTTGGTTTCCCCTAAATTTTTGAGCCCCTTTTTCCCTTTGGTAAATAAAAAACAAAATTGTAAATTTCTCCAAAATTTAGAAAAAATGGTAAAGGGGTTAAAAGGGGTTTAGAAACCAACTTTACCCTGCCTAAAAATTAAAATTTTAATTATTTTTCCCAAGGGAATTAAAAAACCTTGATCTTAAAGGTGTTTACAAAATTTATTTTTTCATTCCGATACTGAAAAGTTTTGGATGATATAAAGGCCACAAAATTTTTATTTAGTTAATTAAAAAAAATTTTTGGATTTCCCCAAAG
>JACEEZ010010239.1:5000-17500 GCA_016584305.1 Chionoecetes opilio | reverse complement strand
AGGGTCGTTAGGCTTAACGTAACACACGCGCAGACGCACACGAGACTGCTTCGGGGACCACGGAAAGCTTAGAGAACGTTTCTCTTGACGAGCCCTTGCACGGGCGCTCGGTAAGCCGTAAGGACACGTGCACGGGGACTGCCGCGGTAAGCGTAAGGTACACGTGCACGGGACTGTCTCGTAAAGGTATACATACATCCTGTTCCTGGTGGAACTATTTTTTTTTTAATCGGGATGGTCTGTCTGAAATCTGAAAATAGTGAAGGTTCGTAGGCCTGGTGATACAGGAAACCCCAGGTTTAAAAAAGAAAACCACTGTTGGAGAGGGTCTTTGGGTGATACTCTGAGTCGATATAACACTTAGAGCGTCTTGCTTATATAGTTTTCCCTCGTCTTCACTGTCAATATAAAATTATCCCTTTCCCTTCCACTAAAAATGTGAAAATGTGCTGCAACTCGCTAAGGGGACGAATTCACTTGATTTATTCTCGCAGCCTCTACTGTACTCGCGCTATGTTGTGTGGCTCGTCTTCACTTTTTTTTGCCCATCTGCTGTCCGCCGCCTCACTGTCTGTCCAGGCTCCGGAACAACATCACGGTAACCACTCAATGATAAAACAAAAATATAATATCAAAACGAGTTGAAACATTACAACAAAAAAATAAAACTCCATCAACTGTTTCAGCCAGCAGCCACGACTGTAAACCCTTGCAAAACAATCCCACCCTTTACTCACAACCGGCACACCGTCCTATACACATAAAAAAGCATTGTTTATTTTGTTATTGAAATTGACAAATGAAATACAAGTGTGTCCAACCATAACACCATAACACAGGCTTGTGTGGTGTGGGGTTGTGTGTTGTGTGTGTGTGTGTGTGTGTGTAGTGCTCTGTCCATGAATCAGTAACCTGAATGATGTGTTCACTAACAACACATAATGTACCACGTGAATGAAATCTTCCTCAGTCCTTACAGTTTAATTGTACACAGAGAAAGATGTTACAAACGAGTACTAGTGTTTTCCGCGGCCCCAAAAGTAGTGTGAGGAAGGAAGACGTTTTTGTCAAGCCCAAGACTGAGGCGTAAAACAAAGCTGCCGTTTGCCGGGGCCTCCAGTGACATTTCAATGACTTCAATAAAGCACCTCCGTGTTTACATCATGGAAAATAGAGTGAAATCTATTCCTATTGCCTGTGGAAAGGGGTAGTGTAGGTGGTATGTTAGGCATTGGGTTACAATGTGGCATAGTTTTACATCCATACTCTGCATAACGGCATTACGCATCGTCAAGGTTCTCCACACACATGCATGCAAGCAGTAAACTTCACAGTAGAGAGAACATCGATCAATAGCTGTGGGAATCCAGGAAAAACGTCAGTGTTATATTTGTGTGGTTATTATTATCAACTTATCTTCCGAGATAACATTATAACAGGCAGCTGAAAGTACAACGCGACGCACGCGGTGTACACTTAGGTACACTTCATATGTGTTAATATTACATATGTATACGTAACGAAAGGCCACATATGTATTACGTAACACGGCCACCGCCAGGATATAAATCTAATCTCAAAGATGAAGGAATCAGTTAATGTAATGCTAACAGCACACACCAGTTGGCCATGGTGGTGGCGGCCGCCCTGAAACATGGCAAACACTTCACCTGCCGTGGTCCGCCCTCCTCTCAAGTGTGTAGTAGTGTAGCCCCAACGCAGGGTAAGCCAGAGCCAATCACAACGCACGCCCGACCCCCTAAGCTCCGCCCCCCCACCCTGGCAGTACGTGGATGCCGCACTGGATGGGCTCATAGTGTACTTTTGTCATGCCCCGAAGTCGGATGCATGAATGATTACTCCAATATTATTGTACTTGAGTCAGGTAACTATAATTATTAGGGTAAATGTGTTTGAGTTTGATTTTCATTCAAGCACTCCCTAGTCAAGGGATTAAATGTGTTTGAGTATCCCTAGTCAAGGGGCCGGATTCAGCAAATTACCAGCGAAAACCCTGTTACGAGGTCGAAGTTACTAGACCGTACGAGAGATGGCAAAACTGTATTCGGCAACGATATTGTAAGCATCTAGTAAGCTACGAGGCCCCATTGCCGCTGGTAGCCACAGAGGGTCTCGTGTCGCGCAACAGCCAATCATCTCCACGCTTACATGATGCGTGTTGGGCTTACACGTGCTTTTGTTTACAAAAAAATTTTCATTTAAAGTTCAGTATGATACCTCCAAAATTTGTAGTAAATGATGTCTGAAGAGCTTTTTATCATTATTGTGCATCATAAAGGTTCGTTTTGCACGCCTGTCACCTGATACGAGTAATCTATTTAAAAAATCATGATTTTTGCTGAAAAAACACAAACAAAATAGCCTGATATGATGTGTCGTGTGTGATTCTACACATATGCAATGATTCTTCGTCTTATCTGTCAAGGATCTGGCACATTCACCTTTTGGGGCTTAAATCAATCAATCAATTATCTGCAAGGAGAAAAAGTGAGAGTTTGGCTAATATTTGTGTAGTTAACATGCCCAGTGGGTTTTTTTTGTTTGTTTAGAGGATAATGCCTCAGATCCATAGTGACTACCGCTGCAGCATTAGTGTTGGCCAACCCACCACCCCGGGAGGGGGGTCACAAACCCCCGGCTAACACCCGGTATCCATTAACTGCTGGGTGGACAGGGGCTCGGGTTTTAAGAAAGGCCCCCCTGGATTAAATTTTTTTTTAAACCCTTTTCTACTGTTTTTTATAGGTCTGCAAAAACGAGTGTGAAAGGGTAGGCTATTGGTACCTGGAACTGTCGCCGATAGGAATTCTCGCCGACCGGCGGATGTTCCAATTTTTCATGTCGGCGTGTGTTCCTATTTCGGGGCGACAGTTCTAGTTTTTGATCTGAGTTAGGTTATGGGGTTTAGGTTTATGTGGCTAGTTGACCAATATCAAGGTTGGGTTTAGGAACCTAAGGTTTTACCAGTGGAACTGTCGCCGAAAATTTCCACGTCGGCGAGTGTTCCCCTTTCGGCGAGAGTTTTCGGTTGGCGTTTCGGCGAGAGTTTTATCGGCGACAGTTCCATAAACCGGCTATATGTGCATTTTTAAACCAATACACGATCGGTGGTGGTTTTACTGAACGTTTCGTTTTATCAGAAGGAGTAATTAAAAACACCTACAACAGCCGTCGAAATTAAGGTATTATTCTAGTGTTTGCCCATACTCCCCTTTTCTCACAAATCAGGTTGGGGACCTGGGGGAATGGGGGATATTTGGCTGTGGTAAAAAATATGCCTTGCAACCACATAGTTTTTGAGTTAAGGGGTGTAAAAAAATCCCTAGATCTAGGGAAAAGGAATTGGAATTTTTTTTCTGAGTCCAGAGACGTGTGAACCTGACGATCCTCACAGAATGATGACCGAAGTGTCGAAAAACCCCCTTCCAAACCCTCGCTAGGAGGTTTAGGTTAGATTTGGTAGGCTAGGATAATTTAATTTGGTTAAATTAGATTAGATTTGGTTAGGTTAGTTTTGGTTAGGTAGTTTAGGTTAGGTTTCGGTGGGTCAAGCCCCAGCTAGGTTAGGTTAAATTTGGCCACGTTAGGTTAATTTTGGTTATCCCAAATTTTCTAGATATAAGGAAAATTACCCTAGATCTAGGGAATTTTAGCCCCTACACAACTCTTAAATTATGTTTTTCGACGCATAATTTGTTCCCCTCCCGAAAACCCCCATTCCCACAGGTCCCCAAATTTGGGTTTGGGGAAGTGGGAGAGTATGGGCAAACACTAGAAATTACCGAAATTAAAATAACTCAAGGGGGATCTGGGAAGGGCGAAAACCTCCCACTGAGGTTAGGTTACGTGATCAATGCCAGTAGGTGGGTTATTAACTAGCAGGGGGTTCTCCCCCCCCCCCCCCCCCGCCCCCACAGTTGTCAGGAGAGTATTGGGTTATAATGGACGAGGACCTGCGCGGCTGCTACCGCCGTTACTATTTATGTTTCTGTATTATTTTTTGTTCAGTATGCTGCGCAGTTTAATCAACTTCCGGAAAACCCTTTCAAAACTTATATACATATTGTAGAAATTAAAAGCCCCCTAACCCTTTGGTTAGGTTAAGGTTCGGGTGAGTTTAATAACCCCGCCAGGGGCCGAGGGGGAGGTTAGGTTCAGTTCGGTTAAGGTAATAATGGTCCCGGCAGGGCGGTGCAGAGCAGGGTCCTGTATAATAATATCTAGGCAGAGCGGATCACTCGGCGGCTGGCGAATGCGGGGGGAATCCTTGTTTCCGTACAATTCCGTACTTCTCTGTTTTCAAAGGGACACTGCTTATTATTTCCGGGCCAAGTTTTAGTGCTTTTTCGAATGAGATACATTGTTACAATGGAAAACGTAACCGTAGGTTTTGGTGACAAAAAAAAAAAAACTAATGGGTTCCGGAAATAAGAATATCTGAAAAAGCACTAATTTTAGGCAAAGAAAAACTAGTCAGTGTCTAAGAAAATGACCGCGCAGTCCTCGTTCATTTTTATCTTACTTTGAAATCGAAAAAAAAAACTAGTGATCACTAGTTTTTTACAGGGGGGGGCTAGAGGGTAAAAAAAAATTAGTAATGTCAGAAAAACAAAGGGCAGATTCTCTTAAAAAAAGCATATTCTATCAGAAAAAATAAGGTTGTCGAAAATGGCGAGGTCACTGTAACGAATCTTCCACAGCTTTTAAACAGTTGTTTGTTTGAAATTTTAGGGTGTAAAAAAAATGGAGGTGGCCTTAGAAATAAATTCTTCCACCCTGTATGAAGTGATATTTGGAAGGGAATACTCAAAAATGTCAACAATAATGAAAATCAATGGCCCTGTCAGTGGGCGTACACAAAGTAAAGGAGAGGGTGGGTGGGACAAGCAATGGTACTGAGGCGATGGAATGAAGTCATTTGACCCACAAGACAATTTGCGTCCCAAGTCTAAAAACACAAGTCAATGGGTATCAGGTCATACCCTAATGAATCATCTTGCCCTTTTCCATCTTTTCCCAGGACAAACCGTCATCAAGGTTCCCTGAAGCGACTGACCCAAGTTATCAAAAAAGTCGTCAGAGAGAGAGAGAGAGAGAGAGAGAGAGAGAGGAGAGAGAGAGGGGAGAAACCCAAGGAGGGAAAAAAAAAAATGCCACCCTCCATTCGTCCTAATCCCCTTAATCCCTCATCTCCTTCCCCCCCCCCCCCTTCTCTTCTCTCTCTCTCTCTCTCTCTCTCCTCTCTCTCTCTCTCTCTCCTCTCTCTCTCCTCCTCTCTCTCTCTCCTTCTTTCTCTCTCTCTTCTCCCTTTTTCTCGCCACACACACACACACACACACAAATCACACCCCGTGTTTGTGTGTGGGTGTGTATTCATCTACGTCTGTTGTTTTACAGGGCCTGAGTACTCGTATAGCCTCGTCTCCATATCTTACATTTTTCATCATTCATCCTTTGTGCTTGTGTTGGGGAAGCCCCCACCTCGGGAGGCGGGTCACCCAACCCCCCCTCCTTTCCCTTTGGTCAGGTCATGAAGCTTACAGAAGAAAATGGTTTTGTGTGTGTGTGTTGGTGTTGTGTGTCCAACGAGTGTAGGACAAAACCACCCTAGGAAAAAAACCTAGACAAAACCTCCCTAGGAAAAACCCCGAGGCCAAACCCCCTGGGACAAAAAAACCAAGAATTTTTTAAAAACTTTAATTTTTTTTCTTATTATTTGTAGTTTATGAACACTTCTCTGTGATGTAAAATTTTACATTTCATTATTAATTTTATAGGTTTTTATGATAGGTGTTGATAGGTTTTTACCTATACTACCGAGATAACACTTAATTTAGTCGCCACTGCCAATAATGTCGCCAACCGCCAAATATTACGAATGATAGCATTACTACTGATTTGTAGTGTCACTGAAAATGATCGCAGTGTTATATCATGACTGTATAATCTACCCTGTTTCAGCGTTGTTTATGCTTTGTACTCCCGTATTTTACGGTTTTAAATTACACTACTCGGTTTTTTTTCGGCGACGACGACGGCGGGAGGACCCCTCAGAACCCTTAATACTAGATGGCGACCTTAGTGTAGCCCATTATCAACGTCGCCACTCGGTTGATATATTTTTGTATTGTTCATTTCTAGCCCTACTATGACACAGATGAGACACAAATGACCTTCCAGATAGCCCCTTCCCGATTTCCCGAAATCATGCATGTAGAAATGTAGTTTAACGCCCCCCACACGTCTGTAAATAAAAAAGAAACGTTGTCCTGCGACTTTTGTGTTATCTACGGTACATGGGATTTACGGTACCAGGTGACATAACTAGCTGGAGATCAGGTGGTGAACAAACACAAAAAAAGATTATTATTTTTCATGATTACTTCCTAATAAATTGCTTAAATTATATTTTTTTTTCTAATTTAATGATATAAACTGAGGGTTTTTGTTTCCCCATTCGCACTTTAGCTTAGGGGTTAGGGGAAAGCAATGGACGGAATACTTAGAAAATGAAGGTATAATAACAGTGTTCCAATTACGTCTTTGGCTATGTAAAACTTTTGCGTATTTTTAACATTGTCCATTGTACATGCCAGAATATTTCGGCAAAAATTGTTGCGCCAAGCAGGCGTTTATATTTCAGTTATTATATAGCTAGCTTTGGCAACAAGTGAGGACCCCACCTGGTCACCCGGCGGGGGTCACCAGGTGGGTTCCCAGACTGGGGTTTCTCCTAAATTTGGGGGGTTTTTTCCCCCTTTTGGGGGAGAATTTTGCGTTTGGGGGAAAGGGGGAAATTGGGGGGATTTATTTTGAATAAAAATTTGGCAAAAACTGCCATTTCCTATGGTTTAGCTAATGAAATACACGGGGTGTAATTATGGGTCAAATCTCCCTCACTCATTCCCCCATCGCCCATCCACCCACGCCACGCCCTCACTCATCATTCACTACCCGCCATCACAAATTCCTCTCTTATCACTAAACCCCCTCCACGCCCTATACTTTCTTCAACACCCCCAGCCCCCTCACTCCCTCACTCAATCCTAACCACCACACCCTCATCACTACCTTCACGAATCCACCCATGCTTCACTCACCGACCCACCCCGCCCTCACCTACTCCGCCCCACCCTCACTCACTCACTCTTCCATCCCAGTTGCCATAAACGAGGTTGAAACATATATATATAAAAATAAATATATATATATTTAATTATATATTATATATATTTTATAATATATATTATTATTATATATATATATAACTAGCCAAAGCCCCCCTCCGGCGGCCTTTTGGCTAGCTCCTGGCCCCATTGAAGGTCAGGCTGACGCAGGACAAAAAGAAAAAAAAGAAAAAAAGGGAAAAGGCAAGGGGCCGCGAGGCCCTAAAGGGGTTTAGTTCCTAAAAACCCTAACACTACCTACATCCACCTTTCACCCCCAATCCAAAAACCCCTACCCACCCCCTTTTTAAAAGTCCCAAAATGACTCCCCACAAAAAAATGTCTACGAGACCTTTTCCATTCTTTTCACCCCCCAATTTGGGAACCTTTTTTCCCCCCTTTTTCCCTTCTAAATTAGGGTTTTTTCCACAAAAAACCCGTTATTTCTTTTCTCCCCGGGTTTAAAAAAGCCGTAAAAAACTTTTCCTCCCCTCTCCTTTTTTAAATCCCTTTATTCCCCCTTAAAAAATTTGTATCAGACCCCCCCTTACTCTGCGTTTTC
This sequence comes from Chionoecetes opilio, assembly GCA_016584305.1. Lineage (NCBI taxonomy): Eukaryota > Metazoa > Arthropoda > Malacostraca > Decapoda > Majidae > Chionoecetes > Chionoecetes opilio. Next base: position 9,751 of record JACEEZ010010239.1, on the reverse strand, counting down.
TCGAGGGGAGTGAAATTTTTGTAATTTAAATCTCCTCCCCTAAAAAAATTTAAAGCACCCCTTTGTAAAATTTTGGTCACCCTTCTCTGCTTTTTTCTAACAAAACTATACCCACCTGTAAATGGGGGCCCAAAAATGAACCCCCTAGTTAGGTGGGGGCCTGACAAGACCCAGAAAAAGGCTTTAGCGGGCCCCCCCCCTCCCCCCGGGGGGGGGTTTGGTTTTTTTTTTGCGGTGGGGGGGGGCCCAAAACTGATAACCCCCACTAAAAGGGGAGTCGTTGCGGGTCTTTTACAGCGCAGAGCAGCTTTGGCGTGGCAGCGCATAAAGGAGATTTCCAGGCTAAAGGCTGAACACTCAAGAGAACCAAAAGGGGCCCGGTTGCGGGGCCCTGCAATTTAAAAGGGTTTTACAGTGTGAAAGCGATGGTTGCCCAAGACAAGCCCCCAAAGGGAAGCCACCTGGGGGACACGGGAAAAGGATAGCCCCCCGCCAAAACGGAGGGGGGCCCGCTCCCAAACCTCCTGCTGTAGCGTTTGTAAGGCTCACCAGGGGCCCCGGGCCCAAGGAGGTCCTTTTTCAATGAAAGTTCCCATTTTAAAAAGGGGGGACAAGGGGAAATTAAAGGAACATTGTGGGACCCGTTGCCCCGGACATCAATGGTGGGTAAATTTGGGGAATCGTTTTGAAAAAAAACATTAGAGAGCATCTAAAAAACCCTAGTCTGGTGAATGACCCCCAAAACGGGGTTCCCCAAGGGTGGGTTTTCATGTCTCACTAATTCATTGAGCTGTTATGGGAAAAGTTTATGAAACAGTATATAAAAATTTGAGGGGGGGGAAAGGGGGAGGGGGGTGTGGGGGGGGGAAGAGGGAAGAGGAGGAGGGTTTTTGGTTGGGGGTGACAGTTTTTGGTTTGGGGGTTTGGTGAGATGGTGGAGCAGTGTTGCCCGGACTGCGGTCTAAAAAATCCCTAAAAATTTGGGGGGGGAAACCCCCAAAAAAATTCCCATTTAATTTCCCAATATTGTTAAAAAATGCTAAAAATATATGCTACATGGCTAGCTACCCCAACATGTAAAATTAAAATTGCCATGTTTTTTTTAATGTAAAAAAATTCATACTTTGTTTTACCCCAATAATTCCATTACACATGAATTTAGTGCTTTAAATTAATTTTTTTATTATAATAAACAAAAAGGGGGGGGGGAAGGGTGTTGTCAACAGCGCGGATGCCGTTTATCTTTTCAAATTACCAATCGTTGTTGGGGATTTTGCCCCCCGGAGTTTTTGGTGTTAAAAGGGAATGTTTATGGGGCCCACGAAAACATTAAAATAAATCATGCGGTTTACAAACCCGTCCAAAAAAAAACTTATGGAATCATTGATTTTTTGGGGGCCCTTTTGAATATCGCAAACCCCCGAAGGGCCGGCCCAAACTTTACCGTCTTTTTTTTTTTTTTGCTCTGGCTCTTTTCGCGTTCGTGAGGTTTAAAAGAGAAAAGGGGCCTGTTCGGTGAGGGGGGGGGACTTCACAGCAGTGGGCGCTCAGTTCAGGGTTCCGGGGGGATTCAACTTTTCCCCCCTGAAAAAAGCTGTGGGTTTCACTTTTAAAAGGGAAACGTATTTTTTTATTTTTTGTGACAAAAACAAAAGAAAAAAAGGGGAAGCTACAAGGGGGCCGTGAGACCTACACGGGTAGTTCCGTATTAACCCCTCCCCAAAACCACCTCCCCCCCCTTACCCGGGGGAAATTTTATCCAGACTCTTTTAGTAAGGCCCCCAAATAGACCCCCGCTTTGGGACCACCGGGACGACTTAGTCCATCCCAAATAATTCCCCAAAACCCTTAAAAATTTTTTTGTGAACCAGTTTCTCCATTCCTTTTTAAATCTACGTTTTTTCCGGGCGGAATCCGTTACTTCTCGTTTACGTACCCTGTTTAAATTTAAAAAAACCCTTTAAGAATTTTTCCTCCCATCCCCATATTGTATCCCTGTATCCACTTAAAAGCTGGGGGTACGTGTCCCCAAATTTTAGGTGTGTCAGGGGTTTTTGATAATTATATAAAGTTTACAAAATTACATGCAGTTTAAAAGCTTTTACCACCCGCAATTTAGAGCAAAAGAAAAATAATACATACATTATATAATTTCATTAACATGCAAAATTATAGTATTGCACGACAAAAACCCAAAATTTCCAAAAATTACATAAGACAAATGCAAAATTTTAAAAGAAAAAAAAGGGGAAAATTTTACTATCAGCCCTGTAACGCGTGCAAAAAATGCTCCTCTTTTAAAACAAAACCCTTTTAAATCCCTTTTCATTCTGTTGTTGTCAAAATTGGACAAAAATACAATAATTATAAATGGGTATAAAAAGGGTTTAACTGTTCTTACCTATAGGAAAAGAGGATTTATTTTATTAAAATATATATAATTTTATATATTTTATAGATAAATATATATATTATATATATATATTTAAAATATAATTATTTATATTATAATATATATATAATATATTTATTTTTTTTATTTTTTTTATTTATTATATATAATATTTTTTATATATATATTGGGGACAAAATTATATTTATTTTTTTTATTTATTTATTTTTATATATATTTTAATATTTTATATTTATTATAATATATTATAAAATAATATATATCTAGATAATAAAATATATTATAATAGAAATAGTTTAGAAAATTTTAATATAATATATAAAATTATATATTTTAAAATTATAATATAGATAATATATATATATATATATATATATATATATATTTTTTATGGAATATAATATATATAAATTAAAAATTTTATATATAAATATATAAATAATATAATATATATTTAATGATTTTATATTATATATATATAATTAAAATATATATATATATATTATATATACTATATAATAATATAATTATATATATATATATATATATATATATATTTTATATATATTTTAATATATAATATTATATAATATATATATATATAATTATAAATAATTAATATATTAATTTTAAAATATATTTATTTATTTATATGTTAAAAAAATATATATATAAAAATATTATTATATATTTTATATATATTAAAAATATTAATTTTTTTTATTTATTTATATATATATTATAAAAAAATATTTTAAAATATTATAATAAAATATCTAAAAATTTTATATAATTTTATTTTTAAAATATATATATACTAAATATATATATATATATTTTATATAATATATATTTTATTTATTTATAGTATAAATATATTTTATTTTCATGATGTTTCAGGGGGGGAAAAGACCCCCGGATACTTGGGGTTGTTTAAAGCAAAGTTTTCCCCCAAGGCACTTGGCATCACAGGGTAAAAATAGTTAAAAAATTTTTAAAAATTTTAATGCTAAAAAACGAAAAATCTAAAAAATTAATCAAAAAAACAATAAAAATATTCTATATTTTCCTTTAAAAAAACCAACTAATAAATAAAAAAAATAATTTGTACTTAAGGGGCCTTGGTGTGTATTCTTCTGATTGGTTTGAGGGAAATGAAAAGAACACTAGTTTTTTTAGGGACATTTCCCGCTTTGTGGGGGATCGAACCCCAGAGTCGGGGCAACGAAACCCGTGGGAGTCATTTTATTTTTTTTTGTAAAAATTGTTGTGAAATGACTTTCTTTTTAAAATCAGGGGGGCAAGGCTTTATGTGTATAGCTTCTTTAAAAATTTGTGTCACTAGGGGAGTGTGCCTTTGGGTAGGATACTAAAAAACATTCATAGAAAAAAAGGGGGATCTAAATCCTGGAGTTTTGAGCGGATTGCAGATTGCGAAGGTGAAAAAAATGGGGGCGACCCGTAGTGCAGAAACACCCTTTTTGCTCCGAAAGCCCAAGGGGTTAAAAAATTTCCCTTTTCGCCTCGCCCAGTATCTAGCGTTACAGCTAGAAAAATTTGAATTCATTAAAAATTTTGTTAGAAATAAGGGCTTAGGTTTGGGGTTTTTTATATTTTAAAAGAGTTTTGGGTAAGAAAAAATTAGTAAAAAAAAAATTTAAATTTTGAGTTAAAGGGGATGTGACTTAAGCAAATCAAATTTAGTTTTTTCCGAATGGTGTAAGAGATGGCAAAAAAAATGGGAGTTTAAAAAAAAAGTGTGTGTTAATATGGGTTTGGGTTCGTTCCACTTGGGTTAGTTAAAAAAAGGGTTTAAACCAGGGTCGAACGAAAACCCCAAAACCCATTTTTTAGACACAAACTAGTTAAACTCCCATTTTATTGGCCCCTCTCAGTTTTCACCATTTGGAAAAAAAAATCAATGATTTGCTTTTAAGGTTTACATCTTCCTAACTCAAAATTTAAAAATTTAAATTTTTTTAATTCTTACCCTAAGAACTCATTTTTAAATATAAAGGAAATCTATACCAAAGCCCCTTTTTTCTAACATAATTTATGAATTTAAATGTTTTAGCTGTAAGCTAGATAAGTCCGGGGAGACGACAAGGGAAATTTAAAACCCCTTTGGCTTTTGAGACAAAGGTGTTTCTTCACGTTTCTGGGCGGGCCCCTTTCTTCACCTTTGCAATCGCAATCCGCTCACAATCACTGATTTAGATCACCCTTTTTTTTATGAATGACTTTAGTATCCTATCCAAGGCACATAAACCCCCCGGACATAAAAATTTTGAAGCTATACACATCAAGAAATTTTTCCCCTGATCTTAAAAACCCCAAA
>JACEEZ010010238.1:0-24570 GCA_016584305.1 Chionoecetes opilio | reverse complement strand
AAATGCCTTTGAAACGACCGCGAAGTCCTCGTCCATTATAACCGGCAGTCCTTGACGTATCTCTTCGCCGATCATCTCGGCATGGAAAATTCCCCTCGCAGGACATAGGACATTTTTCCTTGCTTGAAAGAGCTGGCCAAGGATGAAAGTCTTGTCCTGAAAAATATTATTTTTCTCGTCGATAGAGCGAAGACAATGTCAATGCTTGTGTCTTTTGAACGGAACGTTGCATATCTGGTACAATTATTCTTATAGATGAATTCATTCGTTGTAGTCTTCAGCAATTATCATAGAAATATTAATCTTGTGTTTTTTGATTTTTTTATACCTTTCTGATGACTCTTAGTAGTGATATTTCATGAAATCCAAATTGGACTCTTGCTAATTGTAGCGCTCAGCGCTTCGCCCCTAAGCCGCCGTCTTAGGACGCGTCTTAGACTTTCCTCGAACCTTAGGACGCAAGGTTAGGACGAATCCTAGGACGAATCCTAAATCTTTATAAGTATGGGCCCAGCCGGGAATGTCGCGGGGGAACAACGGTCATTATTAGAGATCGGATTTTTATTTTTATTTTGGCCATTTGAGTTTTTTTTTAATATGTATTTTCACCAAAATATGTGATAGAAAAACATTAAAATATGTGGTTTTACTCAGTGCTTTATTTCCGTGAAAATGCAGGAAAACAAAATCCGAAATGAGAAAACAAAATCAGACAGCTGGGCCCATACTTATAGAGATTTAGTATTCGCCCTAACCCTTACGTCCAAAACATCTCACGGTTTAAACATCTCACGGCCTAAAGGTTCCTGCGCCTAAACATCTTACGGCCTAAAGTTGTGACAGACAAACTGAATCACGACCGAAAGAAATAGGGCCCTAATAGACCCGAACTTACCTAACCTAACCTGCCAGCGGCTGGCGCGTATTAAAATATATTTAAGAAATTCATACCTCAGGAACGAGTTTTTTTCCGATGAAATTGCAATACAGTACACCAGTGTTTTGTATATGCAGAAGGCACTTCATATAACACATAGGTGTCCTTCGTAGTGAGTATGGTGTTTTTCTTAGATAATACCAAATTGTTTATTTTTCATTATTTTCCGCAAGTGAATTACAACTGCATAAAAATACTGAACATAAAATAAAAGAGAAAAATTTACTGATAAGGCATGTCGAGCCACCCTGCACTTGCGGAAAATTAACTGTTTTTCTTAGGTAATGGTTTTGTGCCATTTATTGAAAATGTATTTTCGAAGAAAGTTAAGTTATGTAACTGAGACCCATGCAAGAAAAAAAAATACAGCAGCCACATTTTACTGTCACACAACGTCCCTAACCTTTGGTAAATGTTTCTCATCGAACACAACTACATATTTTATCTGATAAGAATTGTTGCTTGGCAATGCTTCAAACCTTAATTAATTTAGTGCCTCATTTAAATGTTACCAATTAATATTGCTCATAAAACTTTCCAGATGGTGATAAACCAGATTCCTCCCCTCTCAGAACTGGACGACTTATAGCGCGTTTTCGCGACGTTCACCGCCCTTGTCCATCCAGTCCAGGGGGAGATGCTGAGAAGTGCCATAGAGGTAAGGCGAAAAGAGCGCCTTACCCCGTCTTCAGGCGCTTTTGTAACGGCCCTGCTAAGGCACCGACTCAAGTCTATGTACAGTCGATATTTCAGGCGCTTTTGCCCTGCCTTACAGCTCCAAAGCCTATGGCGTGGGCGTGGTCCGAGAATCCTACTAGCCAATCACGTTGCCTATCTGAGCGCTGTTTAGGCAGCTTCGACCAATCGCAAGGTTTGAACACTTCTTTGCTGAAACAAGAAATTTTGTCCCTCCCTCCCTCCCTCACCAAGCACTTATGGCAAGGATGCACCGCTTTCCCCCGCCAAAAGCAGTTTCATCACAAGTTTGAAGTTCAACGCAGGTTTTGACCACTTATATATTTCTGCATTGGGACGTGCCATACACCATGATAATCGTTAAGGTGTACTGATTCCGGGTGAAAAAACAGTGAGTGAAAATTTAATGCAACAAAATTCCAGGAATAAGGAGATGATGAATAAAAAAAGGTGAAAAAAAAGTTTATAAAACTATTTCATTTTGCTCTAATTATCTTATTATAGGGATAGTTTACTGCAATTTTTATACATTCATGATATGCACTAATGTCTCGTGAAGATGATGGGATGTTCAGCTGTCCTAAATATCATCTGGTAGTATGATAATACCGTATAAATAGTACAACATTTTAGTGCGGGCGAAGCACCTGCCGCCGCCGCCGCGCCTCTAACCAACCAACAACACAAACATTTCTTATCACCAGCATTTAACACCCTATAGTGCCGCATTTAGTCTTCCACGATCGATTCATACACACCTTGTGTTATGCCATAATTACAAACTAACTAGGGGTCAAGGCAAACAGAAACACAAAGTGATCCAGGTTTAACAAAGTTATTTAATTTGTTATAAATAGTCACTATATAACTAGACACCATACCATAACCCACCACCACTTAACCTAAGAGTGCTAACTTTAAGTTGCAAACCGCATGAATACATAGTATACACAGTTATACAACAGTACAGTTGTGTGAGCTCTACAAAAAATCCTATAAAATAACATAATATATAAAAGGTGGAACAATACTCAAGTTTTGGGTTGCGGGGTTACCGCAGGAAGGAGGTCTTCACTTCACGACGTCCAAAACCAGCCCTGGCTATTCCAGGGGCCCAGCTTTTCACGAACCTTTCTGACACGTCAGCTACCATACGTCATCATCATGACACGTCAGCGATAATTAATCATTAACAATTATCCTTATAACTACATATCTTAGAATTACATATATAATAAACATACATTTAATAATAGAAAATAGACTTTTAAGGGGGAACCATAACATCCCATAACACCCCTCCCCTTAAGATAAAAACACAACTTTTAGTGTTTTTACACTAACCAGAAGCTATGAAAGTGGTCGCGATAAGGCGTCTGCAACTAGGTTATAAACCCCCTTTGATATGTCTGTTTTCTAAATTATAGGGCTGCAATTCAAACACCACCTGGTTAACCGTTGGTTTTTGTTTTTCATTTTAGTCAAAAAACGTTAAGGATTATGATCACTGAAAACCGTTATTTACTACCAGTACCCCCAAAATATACATCAAATTTCTCCAAAGCCAGCAATAAGGATAAAGCTTCCTTTTCTATGGTAGAGTAGTTCTTTTGATGATTTTTTAAATTTTACTGACATATAGGTAACTGGATGTAAAACACCCGTCTTTGTCTTCCTGCATCAAGACTGCTCCAGCTGCAATATCACTAGCATCAACGTGTAGTACAAAAGGTTTGCAAAAATTTAGGTCCTTGCAGTACAGGGCTACACATTAACAAAGATTTAATTTTATCAAAAGAATTTTGACACCTTTCATCCCACCTCATTTCTTTTCGGGCTAACTAATCAGTCAGGAGACTTACTACTTCTGCAAAGTTAGGACAGAACTTTCTATAATACCCGGGCCATCCCTAAAAAACCGTTGGACATCCTTACGAGTCTGGGTGCAGACATATTACAAATGGCCTCATCTTTGCTGATATAGGAGAAACTTTTCCACAACCGACTTTATGACCAAGAAACTGAATTGTTGCATGCCCAAACTCACTTTTAACAAAATTAATAGTCAATGAAGCTTGTCTTATCCTATCAAATAGAACCTGAAGGGTGTCTATATGGGATTTCCAATCATTTGACGGGTATAATAGATAAATCAATATAACAATTTACTCCTTCTAGTCCTTCTATTACTCCAGATGTTAATCTTTGATATGTACTTGGGGCTTTTTTTAGGCCAAAAGGCATAACTCTGTACTGATAAAGTCCGTTTGGAGAAATGAAAGCACTTTTTCTTACTTCTCTAAGATAAAGGTACCTGATAGTAGCCGCGCAACATATCAATTTTGTCATAAAGACTGCATTGCCCACAGAACAATTATATCATCAACCCTAGGAAGAGGATAACAATCTCCTTTCGTCAAAGCATTTACACGTCTATAGTCGGTACACATTCTCATTGATCCACTGGCTTAGGTATTAAAACACAAGGAGACGCCCACTCACTCTTACTAGGCTCAACCAAATTGTTACTGAGTAAAAACCCTACCTCGTCTTTCATAATTTGCCTCTTTTCTGGAGAAACACGATACGGAGTTTGCTTCACAGGAGCAGCACCATCAACTAGTACAATATCATGCTCTACAACTGAAGTTGGTTTGGGAACATCAGAACATATTCATTAAACTCATGAAAAAGGGTTAGTTAATTTGCAATTGTTGAGATGTTTTCAAATGACCTAGCTTTGAATCCAGTGAACTTAATACATCAGAGTTTTTTATTTTAAACATCCACCTTTATTGTGAAATCATTTTCTACCACTTATTAGTTTGACTTTCGGGAATTGACCACAACATTCACCACTTCACTCGTAACATCCTGTACCCTCTCAGTAATTCTTTCAGTAGATTGATATGAACTAATTTTATTTTCTTTCTACGTCCTGGTGTAGCAATAATATAGTTTAGTTCCCCCTCCTTGCGTAGCACTGAAAATGGTCCTTGATACTTGGCTTGAAAAGGATACTTATGGTCTGGTAAATATAAAAGCCACCTTATCTCCTCTGCAAACTCCCTCACCCTAGATTTAACATCATAGTGGAGTTTCATTTGTTTTGTGCATTCAAAAGGTTGGTCCTAGCAAAGGCTTTGTACTTGTTTTAGTCTCCCCCTCACTTTCTTGACAGTCACACAGTTCTTCTGTGTCTTCATCTATCCAACCTCCTGTAATAGTTTTAAAGGTCCACGTACATCTCTACCAAACAACATTTCGTTTGGTGAGTACCCAAAGGCTTTCTTGTCGGGTACCCCGTATAGCATATGGAACTAGTGGCAAACCCTCATCCCAATCCTTTTCAGTCTCAACGCAGTACTTGGTGAGCTTTGGTTTTCGGGGTTTGATGCCATCGCTCTAGGGCACTTGACTCTCTGGTGATATGCAGATGACAAGTGTTGTTTTATCCCCAGAGTAGACATAACTTGCTTGAATATATTGGCTGTAAAATTGCTGCCTTGATCAGATTGGATTACTGTGGGTAGACCGAACTGGGTAATATTCGGAGTAGCACAGGGATAATTGTCCTGGTAGTTATGCTTCAAGAGGGACGGCCTCAGGATAACGTGTGGACCGACACATGAGTTAACAAAAACTGATACCTTTGCTAGTTTTGGGGAGAGGACTAACACAGTCAATGATGACTTGAGAAAAAGGGTTCCCGACACAGCAGGAATGGGGTGCAAAGGTGCTGGCGGAATCACTTGGTTGGGTTACCCGGGAATCTGGCATATATGACAAGATCTGCAATATTTGGAGATATCAGACTTAATTCCAGGCCAATAGAAATATCTTGTCACTTTATCTGTAGTCTTTTTTTTCTCCCAAATGGCCTCCAATATATCATGAGCCAAATGTAACACCATAGGACGATAGCAGCCGGTACCACAATTTGTCTCACATCGTACCAGGGTTCATCTGCCGGTACATCGGGAGGTCTGACTTCCTCATAAGCATTCCACACTGGGACATAATAACAGACAAGTCTCTTCTTCCATTTCATCCATGCCTAAGGTCTTATGAAATAATGAGTCAAAGTAGGAAACTGACTTCTGAGCGTCAATCAACATTTCCCGAGTCACCACACATTCACTCATATTCTTGGACTCAAGAAATAACATCAGTACTTTGATATTATTAACACAATTGATTGGTCAAGTTGGGTTACCTCTAAAACTTTTCTATCACCAAAAAAATATACCAAGTTCATCATCTTCCAGCTTACCACCGCAGTACCACCAAAAATCCTTGTTCATATTTTCACGGGCCTGGCTACGTGTAACAGCACCCCGCAGGGAAACAACCCTGGAATTTCCTTTTCAACCTCAGCAACAGGTCTTTTTCTAATGGGAAGGAACACACAATAGGATCAGGTACTACCCGACTACCCGCAACATCGTTTCCCAATAGAAAAGTAACTCTATCTACTGTAATAATTGAACGGCAACTGTAACGGGCTGCGAAAGCAAATCAGTCTTGAGATAGAGCCTTGCTAAGGGTACGTGGTAGATCCAGCCACTCCCCTCAAAAGTACGTGCTCACCAGTGTAAACTTCATCAAGAAAGGAATGGACTCCCTTACCACAACACTATGAGACGCTCCCGTATCCCGCAAAATAGTAACTGGAACAGGCGTAATATCCTTGTCGACTGAGACGAAACCACCAAACGTAAAGGGCTGAAACAATTCTTTAGGATCCTTGACATGTGGAACTATCTCGTTGCCCAAGGGTCTGTGCAAATCTGTTGGGTCGAATACACAATTAGCAAAATAGCTAGCTTCAATTTTTCCCCGGGAAACCTGTTTCCCCAAATTGGGACATTGAATTTGTGGTGCCCAGGCTTTTTACAATAAATTACAAAAAGGTCATATTTTTCAGCACCACCTCGCATATTTAAACCATATGTGGACTGGTAGGCAACATTCTTATTAAATAACATTACTTACAGGCGTACTTTAACGTTGAGAAATCGTTTTGGATAAGACCTGTTTTTCATAACCCTTTTTTCGGGTTCTGCAAATGAGACTAAATTTTCTGCAAGAGATGCCCGCTTTTTCTAATGTCTTTACTTCCTTTTCAAGCAAATACAACCCAACTCCTGAGGTACAAACCCCTTAAGTATTGTTCCAGTACTATGAGCTCACACAACTGTTCAAACGTAGTTACATCACCAGCAGCAAGCCATCTGTTCTTTAGTTTCGTTAGGGAATGACCCTACTCTATGTATGTTTTGATTCGGTTCCTTAAAGCTGTTTCGAAACTTTTTCCCTATAAAAAATCTTCTGTAAGTTCAATATGCCTGGAAGTACTGAACCTTTCATAGTTGTATAATTACTCTGCTGATGACTTTCAAGTGATAGGTAAGTCGATAAACCTTCCCTTTTAGTGAAGTCTGAACTAAAACAGACCCAAAATAGATCAGGCCAACTAAGTTTTTGCAACATGTTCAAATTGAAAGAAAAAATTCTTCTGGATCATATTCGTTAAAAGATGGAATCCATTTAGTAACTCTTGTCACATCAAAATCCTCCCTTTTTTCCCTATCTAATTGAACCTTCTTTTCTAACAATGTCAACTGAAATTCTCGTTCCGTTCTCGATCCTGTAATTTTTCTCTCTCTAATTTAATTTTCCCGCATTCGAATACTTTCACTGATTCAGGTTCATCCACAAATTCAAAGCTTCAGTACTCAGTACCTCCATGTTAAAAAGGGCCTTAATCACTGCACTTTAATCTCTGCTTTTCTCCATGAACTTTTAATTTTTAAAATTTTAATGAAGAGCTAATTTGTCCACTCTGCCTTTTTTAAATCAGACCCAGTCAGATATTAACGGATGGTTCAGCATAAACTTACTCAAATCAAAAGGCATTGTTGTTTGTGAAGCACAAGTCACGTAAAAACAATCACAGTGCACAATCACCATTCGGAGGTGAATCAAAAAAAATGTCACCCTTTAAAACAAATCACCAATCACAGGTGAACACATCGCGTTAACACAATAACCAATCACTGGTCGCGTAACACAATCACCAATCGCAGTGACCACTCTCGGACAGGCCCCCAATTCTGTTATGCCATAATTACAAACTAACTAGGGGTCAAGGCAAACAGAAACACAAAAGTGATCCAGGTTTAACAAAGTTATTTAATTTGTTATAAATAGTCACTATATAACTAGACACCATACCATAACCACCACCACTTAACCTAAGAGTGCTAACTTTAAGTTGCTACCCAGCATGAATACATAGTATACACAGTTAATACAACAGTACAGTTGTGTGAGCTCTACACAAATCCTATAAAATAACATAATATATAAAAGTTGGAACAATACTCAAGTGTTGGTTGCGGGGTTACCGCAGGAAGGAGGTCTTCACTTCACGACGTCCAAAACCAGTCTGCCTACTTCCATGGGTTCAGCGTTCACGAACCTTTCTGACACGTCAGCCACCATACGTCATCATGACACGTCAGCGATAATTAATCATTAACAATTATCCTTTATAATTACATATCTTAGAATTACATATATAATAAACATACATTTAATAATAGTAGAAAATAGACATTTTAAGGGGGAACCATAACATACCATAACAACGTCATTACTTTTTTCCTTTTAACATAGCTGTAGAATTCTTTAGGGTTTGATTTGCTCATTTCGGCAATACGTACTTCAAATTTTTTCTTTTCCTCTTCTCCTCCTCCTCCTCCATCTCCTCCTCCTCCTCCTCCTCGGAGGAGGAGGAGAAGGATTACATAGGATTACATAGGATTACATAGGAATAACAGACACCAGGAGGCCTATTGGTCCATAGCGAGGGTATCTGCTGAACTACATACTACTAACTATCAACTACTTGTAAGAAAACAGTTGGAAAATGATACCATGTCCCTAAAGAGGATAGGAACATGGAAGTTTCATAATGCAGAATGATAGGATATGAAAAATACTAGCAACAACTACCACTACCACTACAACTAATTGATACGGGGGACTAGATACGAATTCGCACTATCAATACCCATTTACTTTACAGTGCGCGTCAAGTCTGTTTTTGAATGTAGTTATTGTGCTGGCTCCGACAACATTTGCTGGTAACTTGTTCCATCGATCAACGACTCTAACATTGAAATAATTTTTACGGAGATCGGTGATGCAACGTTGACCGTTTAGTTTTAAACCATTATTTCTTGTTGTCACTTGAGTTGAAAGCTCGAATAGGTTTTCTTGATTAATGACATCAAAACCTTTTAGGATCTTAAAGGTTTCTATCACGTCCCACGGATTCTACGATCCTTTAAGGAAAACATATTAAGTTTCCGCAGTCTCTCTTCATAAGATGAATTTCGCAGAGAGGGAAATTTTGTTTGGTTGCTCTTCTTTGCACTGATTCCAATTTGGCTTGATCTTTTACGAAACAGGGCGATCAGAATTGAACGGCATATTCCAAGTGCGACCTAACCAAGGACGTGTATAATTGTGTCATTACTTTCGGAGTTTTATGTTCAAAGTTACGTTTAATAAAGCAGAACATCATATTTGCTTTTTTACTGGCAGCTAGGCAATGCGGACTGGTTTTCAGATCATTACTGATGATGACACCTAAATCCTTTTCCTGCTGTACTTCAGTTAACGATTTAGTTTGCATTTGATAGTTATATTTGGGGTTTATCTTGCCTATATGCATTACTTTACATTTATCGGAATTGAATTTTAAGTATTTATCACTCCATCTGATAGTTTGTCGAGATCACTTTGTATGAGTTCGCAGTTTTCTCTAATATATGCTTTACCGCCTAATTGGTTTGTCATCTGCAAATTTCGGTATTTTAGATACAAGTCCGCAGTCTAGATCGTTGATATATATCAGAAAAAGAGTAGGACCCAAGACCGAGCCCTGAGGCACCCCACTAGTAACATCTAACCAATCAGATGCCTCGCCATTTATTACTACCCGTTGTTTACGATTTGAAAGCCAATCGCCAATCCATGAACATAATTGCTCTCCTAAGCCATTTGCCCTTAGCTTGGTCACAGTCGCTTATGGGGAACTGTATCGAAGGCTTTCTAAAAATCAAGGTATATTACATCCTGAGGGAATTTTAGCGTCCCAGTTTTGAATAAATGACATAAAAAAATCAGTATGTTTGTTAAGCAGGATCTCTTATTTCGAAATCCATGCTGGGAGTTTAGTATTGAGTTATTTTCATCGAGAAAAGACACTATTTTATCCCGCAATATTTTCTCAAATAGTTTAACAATCACGGACGTTAGACTAATTGGGTGATAATTACTTGCGATGCTCTTACTCCCTTTCTTGAATATCGGTGTAACATTAGCTAATTTCCACATACTAGGAACATTTTTGTCCCCTAGCGATTTATTGAAAATAATCTTTAATGGGAGCGAAAGTTGACTGTGACATTCGCAAAGTAGTCGCGGCGAGATTCGTCCACCCCACGGTTTTTTGCTGGGTCAAGTTTCAGCAAATACTTTGATATTTCGTCTACTGTTATCTCTCCTATTACCAGTCCATCCCTTTCGAGTTCCGCATACATGTTTACTGGTTCTGGTAATGGAGTTTCGTCTTCTTTAATAAATACCGCATTAAAGTGTTCATTGAGTACGAACGCCATACACTTATTATCATTTACCAAGATATTATTATTATCTTTCAGTGGCCCAATACTTGTTTTGACGTTTTCCTTATTTCGAACGTATTGAAAGAACCTTTTCGGGTTTGATTTGATTCCTTTGCAATTTTTCTTCATACTCACGCTTTTTAGACTTTATTAGTCCTTTGCAGCGACGTTTTACGTCATTGTATTCTCTAGAAAACGCAGTCTGCATTTGATCGTTTGTAACTTTATACGCTCGGCGCTTGCTGCCAATGATTTGTTGGATCTCATTATTCATCCACTGGGTCTGTTAATGTTTATTCAAACGTTTTCTTACCATGAGAACATGTTTTTCTACCACCGATTGGAGTTTTATTTGTGAATACATTACACATGTTTCGGCGTTATTACCCTTTAGTAGGTCAATCCATTCAACTTCGCTTAGTACCCTGCTGATCTTCGTGAAATCTGCTTTATTATAATTTGGGACTAGTAACCGATTTTCTGTGATGTCTACATTGCATTTTATGCCGCATCTGATTAGCCTGTGATCACTGTTTGCCAAATGTTCACCTATATCGCAGTAATCAATCAGATCAATGTCGGTAGTAAAAACTAAATCTAGGATACTATTATCCCTTGTAGGCTCACGGACCACCTGATTTAAATATACTTCGTTCACCATATCAAGCAATCGCATCCTTCTCTATCAGCAGAATTATTATTCCAGTTTATACGAGGTAGGGTTTAAAAACTCCACAAATAATTGTATCGTTATTATTGTTGACAACTGACTTTATCTCGTCATACAGGAGGCAATCTACTTCCGCATTAAATTTTGGAGGACGATATATTCTCCCAATAGATAGCAATTTACCGTTTAGCTTAATCTTTGCGTAGACTGAGTCATAATGATCTTTGTTTACTTTATCGATTTCGATTGCCTGCAAATTTTGTTTAATGTAAAGAATGACACCTCCACCTGCTGTATGCGTGCGACAATTTAGGAATGTCTTTAGCCTGGAATGGCTATTTCAGGTAATAAATGTTTATCTTTTGTGTTGACCCAACTCTCAGTGATACTAAAGATATCTGGCGTTTCGGCAACAACGTATGCTAATAATTCGTTACGCTTTAAAATAATGCTTCTGGCATTTGTGTAGAGTAATTTAAGTTCCTTGATAGTTTTGGTAACCTTGCGTGAGGGTTTACTGGCAGGGCGTCTACGGTCCACTGTTACAGGGCGCTTGATTAAGTTATTTTGATTAGTATTTGCGGAAACGGGACGTGACCCATCGTTGCTGTGGGGTAAGAAAGGGGTTAAGGTGATGCTGCTACCGCCGTGCGCTCGTCGTTTTTTGATCTGTAAGAGGAAACCTTGTCATTTCGCAGACGTCCTAATCGTGCATGGCCGACGGGGCTGAGGTGGAGTCCGTCATCCCCAAACAGGATGGAATCCTCAACCAGGATGGGATCCTCGTAGAAAATATCCCAGAAATTTGCGAAGTCTACATTCTTTCTTAGACTTGGTAAGACTAATCGTGATGATATTGATTGATGTTGATGGTAAATACATCTTTTTTCTCTCATATGAGATTATTAACCTGCATCACCATTCATTTTTCATGCTGCTGAAGATTACGTTACTACACACACACACACACACACACACACACACACACACACACACACACACACACACACACACACACACACACACACACACAAAGTACTACTATTTCATATGTACCACCACTATCACCACTACCATAACCACCACCGCCGCCACCACCACCACCACCACCACGACTACCACCACCCCCACCACCACCACCACCGCCGCCACCACCACCACCACCGCTGCCACCAACACCACGACTACCACCACCACCACCACCACCACCACGACTACCACCACCACCACCACCACCACCACCACGACTACCACCACCACCACCACCGCCACCACCACCGCCGCCACCACCACCACCACCACCACCGCCGCCACCACCACCACCACGACAACCACCACCACCACCACCACCACCACCACCACCACCACCACCACCTACACCACCACCACCCCCACCACCACCACCACCACCACGACTACCACCACCACCACCACCACCGCCGCCACCACCCCACCACCCCCCCGCCGCCCCCCACCACCACACACCACCCCAACCCAAACCCCAACCCCCACCACCACCACCGCCCGCCGCCCCCCCACCGCCGCCACCACACCACCACGACCACCACCACCACCACCACCACCACCAAACCACCCCCACCACCACCCCCCACCCCACCGCCCCACCACCCCCACCACCACGACAACCACCCCACGAAAACCCCCCACCCCCAAACCCCCACCCCACCCCCACCCCCACCACCACCACCCACCACCTACACCCCCCACCAAACCCCACCACCCCACCACCCCCACGCTACCACCACCACCACCACCACCCCCCGGGTGGAGGTAAAGCTCATTTTATCTCTTGGGTAAATGCGGGGGACCCCCACCACCACCCCCATCCTTTGCTCAAGGTGGACAAAACCCACCCCACAAATTTAAATGGAAACACCTCCGGGAATGACCCCCGGGGCCCGGGTCCCCCGAACGCCGGACCACAGGATGGTGCAGACCTCTAACCCCCCGACCCGTTCAGGGGTAACACTCACCCACGGGGTTTGTGGGTGGTCGTGGTTTTGGTGTGTGGGTTGGGTGTAGGGGTTTTAAGGGGGGAAAAACATGTTATTTAAAATTCTCTAAAAAAATCTTGATTGCTTTTCACGGCTCGAAACGTCATGTCATTGTGGCGTAATTTTTTTTATAAAGTAATTCCCACCAGTAAGATTGAAAACAAGCTGGTTTTTATCTTTTAAAAGAAAATCTTTGTAGCGGGGGTTTCTCTTCAGCCGAAAGGGTCATGTTACTGAAATTTTTTGAGTGTTTACCTTCAAGCCAGGGGAGTGACTACCTGGTAGTCAGGTGGTGTCGCGTAGCCTTATCTTGAAAAATTTATGTTTTTAATACATGATTCCCCTAGCCCAAAGCCGCCCTCCGGCGGTTTTTTTGCTAGCTCAAGCGGGGGGCTTTTTGGGGGGACTTCGGCCCCCCACTTGGGGTTTAGTGAGACTTCGGCCCACCAAACACGACTTCCAGATAGCCCCTTCAGTTTTCCAAAAATAGGGATGAGAAAGTATGTATTAACGCAAACCTTTTCACACCCAAACCCAAACCCATTCATTCCCCCTTCCCCCCTCACCCCCAACCCATTCACTCCCCATTACCCCCCCCCCACCCCATTCATCACCCATTAACCCTCACACCACCCATTCGGGACAGCTTGCCATGCCGCCCGCGCAGGTCTCCCCCAAACCGCCCCAGCGTGCCACACCCCCCAAACAGGTACTACTTCCCTCCTTACAGTACCCAACAAGGGAATTCCCTCGACACTAAAAACGCAACCCCGATTACAGAAACGGTCCCCGGAAATGGGGCTAACCAATATTTGGACGACCAAGACCCAAAACCTTACCATTTTACGGAAAAATGTCCCCCACCCAAATACAAGTGACGCCCCCAGGGCCAGCCCCTCCTTCACCCGACGCTTGGGGCCCAAGGGGAGCACAGACCCCCCTGCCTCCCCCCCCGGGCACCCCAAAACTGACCGGGGGACCTGCAGCTACCCCCTCTCCGCCTGGACATGCGCCACCCCCTTTAAAACCGCCGCCGACCTGGGGGGGTTGACCCCTCTTCAACCCATGACGGGGGTTAGACCCACACCCCCAGCTGATTTGGGCTGACCCTTTTGACGTCTGGCGAATCAGAACACCCCGTCGCAGCCGCGAGCCAACACAACCTCCCAATCCCCATCACTTAAAAATACCCGCCATCCCGAACCACGCAGGTAATCACAAAAATAATGATTTATTGATCAAATGATATAGTGGCAAAGTGCCAAATCTAAAAAGACATTGAATCAACATGTTAAACTAGAAACAAAAAATATGGGGGTCGAAAAATGCTAAACACTGAAAATTAGATTGCTTATTTACCATTGAATACCTGCAACAACGTGTAAGTTTATTAGAGCAGCAAAAATCATCGTAACACACAAAATAAATCAACCCCCCATCCCTAACAACAATCTCCTATTGGTGATACTAATTTTTCAAAGATATAAGTTTGATTTTGCAGAAAAATGCAAGTAAGGACTTTCCCGGTGCAAAAATCGACCTGCTTAAAAATTGGGGACAAAAAACTCAAAGGATTCCCCTTCTGAGTGCGGGGGTATATGGGGGCGTATGACATACTTTAGCCCTAGCCCCCCATACATTTTAATAATTTTTGTCATTGTTAGTGCTCTCAAATGAAAGAACAAATATGAAGATTTGTGTGTGTCAAGTTTTGCCGTGCCAATGTTCAAAGGGAAAACCAAGCAAGATAAAAAATTTAAAGAATCAGTGAAATGGGTGAAGCAAACGGAGTGACGTCATTAACCCGTTTCCCAAAGTTTAGACTTGGCACTGGAGATTTAGAGATTTTTGTTTTACGAGGAGAGGATAACGTATCCCCCACCCTGAAGGACTAGGGGCCCTTAAGTTGTTTGCACATAATAAACAATTCCAGGATTTAATCTTGATTCAAATTAGAATTGTTAAAAACAAACCTCTATTTTCCAATGAATTAGAAAAAAAAGCATCCACAAAACAAAAAACGATAGGGAACCCTCACGCCAGGGTTTCCCCCCACCATCCCCCTCCACAACTAACCCTTATTTTGCTCGAACCACCACCAGTCATGGTAAACGAAAACCCACACGCCCTTTCACAGCTACACTCAAAAAGGTGTTCACAAATGCCAATCGCATGGCACCCCCCCCCCCCCGCCCCCAAACCCCCTTGGGGATAAACCTCTACCAAACTATGCCTACCACCCCCCCCCCGGCCTTATGCCCAAAACCCGGCCCAACAATACCTGGCCCGTGGGGGCCTATCATCCCCCGCCCCCAGGGGGCCCCAGGGGTTACTCCTCAGGCCTAAACACTGTTGCGGGGACCCCTCACCCACTACAACAGAGAAACAAAAAACTCATTGGGGAAGTCACGCGCGACGCGCCCTCACCCCACCCAGTCTTTTTCCCCTAACACTAAAGTTGGCCACTCAACACACTCAGAAAACGAAAATAGGGGGGCTTCAAACTGTGAGGAATTCACAATTCCCGAACACGTTGCGGGCACCCACTCCCCACTAAACATTTAAACACAGAAACTCATTGGGGGAAGAACACAGAGCGACGCGACCCTCACCACAAAGCAATCTTTCCCATTTAAAAGTAATGTTGACCACCTTAAAAAAAAAATCAAAAAAACAAAAAAAGGGGCTTCAACTGTGGGGAATTCAACCCCAAACAGTCAAATTGTAGGGTGACCACAAAATCAGATGTGAATTTTGCCATCCCCAGGAAATAAAACTCGATAGTAATTAATTAGTAGATGGGATGTGGCGAAAAGATCTGCCGATGTATTTTATTAGAAAAGGAGTTTGTAAAATATTGAACATAAAACGCTAGCCCTTCGTCTATTTTGATGAAATTTTGCTTCTATATCTGATAGAGATATTGACGTGTTGTGTGGAGTGAGACAGGCACGTGCTAAACTCCTGATGAACATATTTAAATTTCCCGGTTTACAGTTTTTAGATGTGATGCTGGACGTGGAGGAGGTGTATGTATTTATGTTAACAAACTACTGAAAACTAATATAATAGATCTACCTCTTCCTAAACAACCAGGTGTAGAGGACTTATGGCTGAGTGTTCAGAGTCATATGTTGCCAGCGGTTATCATTGGGTGTGTTTACAGGCACCCTAAGGCCCCAGTGGCTTCTTTTGAGTATATTCAGGATGTTTTTAGACAAGTATGTGTATGTAAGAAAGGGTTTTATGTATTAGGTGATTTTAATGATGACTTATTTTCTAAGAAAAACAAAATGAGTGGTATAATCAATTGCAATAAACTTACACAGTTGATAGAAGAGGCCACTAGGGTGACACCCACATCAGCTACTTTACTAGATTTGATAATTACCAACAAACCAAACCTTGTTTTAGCTAAATCTGTTGTTCCGGAAATAATATCAGACCATGACCTCATCAGTATTAATGTAAATATTAGTAAGCCTAAGCGAAAGCCAGAGATAAAAACTTTTCGTCATCTGGGTAAATATAGTAAGGATTATCTGTGTAACTTACTTATGGAGCAGTCTCAAAACCTTAATCAAATAATGAACACCGACAATGTTGACTTACAAGTAAAATATTTTAATAATAATTTTACCAAATGTCTGGACAAATGTGCTCCCTTTGTAACCAAGGAAGTTAAAAGACCTTTAGCACCTTGGCTTAATGATGATTTGCGTCTGGCCATGAAGAAACGTGATGATACTCGCAGTAAGTTGAGGAGAGACAGGTCTAACATTTCTTTGCAACAAAAGTACACTAACGAGAAGAAAGCAATTAAGTCTCGTATTGCTACAACTAAAAAGGAATATTATGTCAATAAATTCTATGATTCTAAAGGTAATTCATCTAGTATATGGAATCTTATTAAGGAATTAGTCCCTACAAAGAAGTGTGGCTCTGAATCATTTGAATTCGAAAATGTAAGTGAGAAGGCCGAATGTTTTAATAATTTCTTTGCAAATGTAGGAAAGACAACTTATGATCAAACACAACAGACTTTACAGAAAAATCACTTATCTTCGTTGGACCTCTTGATTACAGAGTGTAATAGAGGGAGTGAAAAATTGAATTTTAGACCTAAGCCCATGGACACTAATACTGTGATATTAACAATAAAAAGTCTGAAAGATACTCGTTCTGTGGGCTCAGATGGGATATCGCTTAAGTTCATCAAGGATGCCTTATATATTATTGGCTTTTACCTAACTTGCATAATCAATACTTCTATCACTATATTGTGTTATTCTTCCTGACTGGCTAGGACACAGGAAACACTTTAATGTGGCAACGTCTTTACTTGTGAAGGCAGATACAGACAGCATGCCAGCCGGACTAACTCTGTCCGGGTGGGCTTCCGAACCCTAGGAGGTGAGCTCGTCTGAAGCTATGCTCGAAACAGTCGAGCCTAACATTTCAACT
Organism: Chionoecetes opilio; assembly: GCA_016584305.1. NCBI lineage: Eukaryota > Metazoa > Arthropoda > Malacostraca > Decapoda > Majidae > Chionoecetes > Chionoecetes opilio. The sequence continues at coordinate 7,089 of JACEEZ010010238.1, read as the reverse complement.
GCTAATTAACAATACAACATCTCCCCCGAAGATACATACAACACCTCCCCCAAGATGAATAAACACATACGAATCTTAAGCAATGAACATTATAACAAAAATCAACGAAAATATATACATTAACCACAAATACTCGACATACAATGGTTATAAAAAGAGCTAAGTGTATGAAGCCACAGGTCCCCAAGTGACGTGCAGACGTTCAGGAGGCTGGCGTAGGCGATTACTGCGACGGGGAATCTTGTCTTCTTTGACGGTGATTGTGGCTGTGTCAGACTGGGCAGGCGACGTAGGCGGCGTTGGTAAAGTCTCCATGGCAGGATGAGACTTTGCAGGCGTAGTCGTGAGCAGGGGCCGATACGGACGCAGAAATCGGCGATTTCTCCAATAAAGTCTCCCACTGCCCAGCTTTACGAGGTATTTTCGCCTGTCGCCAACTCCGACCACCTCGCCTGCACGATCCCATAGGCCTGTAACGTTGTTCTGGACATCAACCCTGGAGCCGATGCGTAAGCCATGAAGTGTACGGGCGGAGCGGTCGTGACGCTGCTTCGTCTGATGCCGGAGATTGTCAGCTCTGGCATCACACTCATCGGCTGCGCGCTGCCACTCTGGGGCAAATGCACGGTGATGAGTGGGCACCCCAGACCGCAACGGATGCCCGAAGAGGACTTGCGCGGGTGATCTTCCGCTGGCGCGTAGCGTATTCCGTAGCTCCAGGAGACCTCGTTCGAATGCATCGTCGTCTAACTGCCTACCGGTCGTTGCTGCCATAATCAATTTTTTGACAGTCTTCACAGCTGCCTCCGCGTGACCGTTAGCTCTGGCGTAGGTCGGCGACGACATCTCGTGGTGAACCTCCCAGCGATACAAAAACCTGCGCATAGTTGATGACGCAAACTGCGGTCCCCCGTCAGTCCGCAGTATAGTCGGAACCCCAGTCATGCGAAGAGGTGGCGTAACTCACGGACTAGATGGTCAGCAGAGGCAGTTCTGGGACACGCTATCACATATGGCCAGCCGGAGAGCCGATCCACATATACCAAATATGTTCTGCCCGCTACATGGAAGTAGTCGGCCGACACCGACTCGAACACTCGAGTGGGCGGCCGGTCGTCCATCCACAGCGGCTCGTTGGCGTAGCTGGGTAGTACCATACGGCAACGGGGACAGGCAGACACGGTGTTGGCGATGTCGTTATCAATCCCAGGCCAGTAAACTGTTTGACGTGCTCGGCGCTTCGTTCGCTCAATACCTTGATGCCCTTCGTGCAAGCGGCCGAGAACTTCCTTGCGTAGGCTGGTCGGGATGACTAGTCTCGCCCCGTAGACGATCATGTCATCATCCAATGACAGCAGATGCCGGACTCCCCAATAAGGCCGGATGATACTGTGAAGCTGAAGGCGATGTTCCGGGAACCCCTGTAGGATGGCTTGTTTAAGAGAAGAGTACTCGGGATCACGTGAAGCAGCAGCACATACCTTTTCCAATCCTGGATCTACCACTGGGGCGAGTCGAAAGCCATCTTCTGCTGCACGGGACGCCTCCAAAGCCGCAATTAAGGTCTCGTGCAACGGATCTGACTTCACTACAGCTGTGTCGAGGGTTGGCTCCGGATCACAGACCGGTGAGCGTGAAAGCGCGTCTGGTATTTGGTGCTCCGTCCCTTTCTGCCAACTGGCTGTAAAACTGTACAGGATTAACTTCTCACGCATACGCTGCAGCCGCGGATTTTCTATCTCTGACAGAAGCTTATGGTTCAAAATGGGCACCAACGGGCGGTGATCCACTACCAGATCGAAGTGAGGCAAACCTGCTAGGAATATCCGGCACTTCTGACATGCCCATACGCAAGCAGACAGCTCCAACTCAATGACAGCATACCGACTCTCTGTATCGGTGAGGAAACGTGAACCACACTGAACCATACGCCAGAAGTCCCCGTGTTTCTGCATTAGCACGAATCCCAACCCTCGCGTACTGGCATTATCCGTCTGCAGTACAGTCGGCAGTTTCGGATCGAAGAATGCCAGGATGGGTGGTGATATAAGCACCCTTTTCACCTCGAGGAATGCTGCCTCGTGGTTTGCGGTCCATGCCCAAATACGGTTTTGCTTCAGAAGATCTCGAAGCGGTTGGGCTGCGGCGGCGATTTCCTGTGAGAAGCTCCCCAATTGGTTGACCAAACCCATGAACGACCGTAAATCAGTGATGTTCCCAGGCCGAGGAAAATTCTTGATGGCGGTGACCTTTTGATCGTTTGATGAGTAGCCATTCTCGGTGACTCGGAACCCACAGTATTCCACTTCATTCCTCGCGAAGAGAAACTTCTTAGGGTTTAAAGTGATGCCGGCCTCGTCGCATCTTCGCATGATGTCAGTCACGTGTTGGAGGTGTGCCCGATATGTGTCGTCGTAAGCGAGGATGTCGTCGACAACTTTGATGGTGTAGGGTATGCCTCCCAGAGCGATGTCTCCTCTGCGGTTGTATTCATCCCCGGAGGACACCAATCCCATGACCGCGCGCTTGAATTTAAATCTGCCCCACGGTGTAATGAAGCACGTTAGGTCCTGGCTTTCAGGAGCAATCGCGATCTGGTGATACCCCATGGCGGCGTCCATTGTAGTCATCCAGCGGGCGTGACCTGCTGCGATATCAGCGACCGCAACGTGTGGTGGAAGCATGGGGTATGTCGGACGCCGCACGTATTTGTTCAGCTTGGTTAAGTCCACGCACATTCTGATACCGGCATTCTTCTTTGGCACAGGCACCATGGGGTGACACCAATCCGTAGGGTAGTCGACGGGCGCGATTATATGTTTGGCAAGGAGGTCATCGAGTTGCTTCTTGATGTCGTCTCTCCAGCTGTAGGGCAGCGGTCTGGCGGTGGTGACTGCAAATGGCTCCGCGTCAGACGTAAGTTCTATCACCATTGGCTTACCAGTCATTGTGCGCAACTCTGATTCGCCACTAAACACGCGTGGAAAACATGCCTGGATTTGACCCGCGTGCGCGGCCCGAACCTCCTCTGACGGATCAGTGTCGTGTATCCATGCTGGTAACTGAGCGATGACTTCGTGACTTACATCCTTAATGTTCTGGTCCACAAACAGTGTTGCAGGCACATCATACTTGGAGTCCTTTGAGTCAGATACAACTGTACCGATTTGCCGTGGAAAGTCAGCAGGTACGATCCCTAGCGCTGAACAGTCGAACCAGCTAATCAGCATTCCTGACAAGTTGTCAATTACGTGGACGGCTGTTTCAGTGCGGTGACCCCCTAATTCCAGTGAGCAACCAACTTGACCCTTACACTCCAGTGGGTTGCCTCCAACAGCACTGAACGATGCGTGGGCAGGAAGCAAGTTATCAATGTCGATTCCTAAACGAAGAGCCAGCTGACTGCCCATAACTGTAGTCTCTGCTCCTGTGTCGGGCGTACAGCGGACGTTAGCGACGCCTGCCGGGTGAGTCACCGTCACAGACACTTGAGGAGTGGGGCGTGCAGCCAGCCCTTTAGTGTACACATCGGCAATGGTTTGTCTCACTTGTCGCTTACATTGACGATGGCGACGTTCCCCCCATCTCGAGGTAGTCGGCACTGACAAACTCTCTGTGGTACGTTCTGTGGAGGCGTCCGATACATCCACGTCAAAGCGTCCACACACTGATTGGAAGTGCCCTGATTCACCACAATTCCGGCAGGTAGCACCGATAGCCGGACAGGCAGTAGTGTCTTTATGGCGTCTGTAACCACACCGCGTACACTTCTGATTAATGTCCCGAGTTGCACCATACTCGCGGGTCTGACTCCTCTGTCGCCGGTACGCAGATACTTTGCCTATCGCACCACTACGAAGCACAGCATGAGTATTCCTGGCCACTTCTGACGCTCGACAGACATCAACTGCGTTGTTAAGCGTCAAATCCTTATTTTCCAGCATCGTTTTCACTGCCTCATCGTCTCGTGCACCACACACCACGCGGTCTCGAAGTTGGGTGTCGAAGCAATGTTGACAGAAGTCACAAAAGGAGGCTATTTCCTTCAAGGAGCAAAGGAAGTCGTCGAAGGTCTCCCCTTCCTCCTGTATCCGGGAGTAGAAACTCGCGCCGATCCACCAAGACGTTCCTTTGCGTCCTGAGATGCGCCTCCATTGCCATTACGACCTCCTTTGCAAGAGTGTCCTCAGCTACTGGAAGAGCGTACCTGATCACCCTAGTCCAATCTTCGTCCAACAGGCTCAGCAGGATGGCTCGCTGCTCCTTCGGCGGTAGGTTGTCGGCGCGGGTCAACAACATATACCCGTCGAATTTCATCTTCCAGGCGGCGAAGTCACGTAGTGAAGCCGATGAGGTCAGGAATGGTGCTGGTGTAGCGGCGCCAGGCAACCTTGCTGGGGCGTCATTGGTGGCAGGGCGGTGATCACTGCTGGCCGCGCCAGAGCCACCGGGGCTCAGTAAGCGCTCCATCATAGCCACCATACGTTCCTCACGCTGGGCCGAGAGCGTTGTCTGCTGCACTATCAGATTCGCCAGTTGCTCCATGTCTCCCATGTTGGTATTGTCGTCGCCACAGAACGGCTATCCCGCGAACACCAGTCAGGGTGAGGGAAGACGACGAAGAGATCCTGTCCGCAGCGCCATGTGTTATTCTTCCTGACTGGCTAGGACACAGGAAACACTTTAATGTGGCAACGTCTTTACTTGTGAAGGCAGATACAGACAGCATGCCAGCCGGACTAACTCTGTCCGGGTGGGCTTCCGAACCCTAGGAGGTGAGCTCGTCTGAAGCTATGCTCGAAACAGTCGAGCCTAACATTTCAACTGCTAATTAACAATACAACAGTTACCGGTGTATTTTCCCTGGCCTGGAAACATGCACATGTCATTCCTTTGTTTAAGAAAGGCGATTTCAACAATGTGACTAACTATCGCCCAATTTTTCTTTTACCAGTACTCTCTAAGATTTTTGAAAAAATTGTATCTAGTCAGCTTTCAAACTTCTTAGAAGATAACAAGTATCTCTCTAACTGCCAGCATAGTTTTAAACCTAAGCTTTCAGCCGAGTCTGCTCTAACTTTGATAACCGATAAAATATATAACAATATGGATAATAAGAAAATATCATTGTTAACATTATGTGATTTATCAAAAGCATTTGACAGTGTCAGCCATAGTATTCTCCTAAGAAAATGTTCTAGCCTTAACATTGACTCCTTCTGGCTTAACAGCTATCTTTGTAACAGAAGTCAGTCTGTCAAGTTACAAAAAGTAATATAAAAAAAAGAAAATGTCCGCTATGGCGTCCCTCAAGGCTCCATCCTGGGACCAGTATTATTCAACATTTATATCAATGACATGGCTCAACACTTCAATGACTGTACACTTGTCCAGTACGCTGACGACACTCAGTTTCTTCACAGTGGATCTCTCGAAAACTTAGGCACCATCATTAAAGAAACGGAAGCAACCCTTACTATGGCAAAATAATATTTTCTTAGTAATGGCCTGATGATCAATGCCAGCAAAACACAATGTATATTCATTGGAAGCAGACAGTTACTGTCACATGTACCTGAGAATATTATGATTAAGTTTGACGGCACCAGCGTCCGTCCCAGCACACAGGTCAAAAATTTAGGTTTATACATGGATCGCTATTTATTATTTGACACGCATATTAACGAGTTAAATAAAAAGGTCATTGGGATGTTAATGTATATATGCCGCATAAGTAAAAATTTTGATAAATCTAGCAGGAAAATTGTTGTCCAGTCACTTGTATTGAGTCTTATTAACTACTGCATACGCATTTGGGGTACCACCAACACTACTCTTTTACAGAAAGTACAAAAACTACAAAATTTTGCTGCCAGAGTTTCGATAGGTGGTATAAGAAAATATGACCATATCTCCCCTGCCTTCAAAGTACTAGGATGGCTCAGAATTAAACAAAAAATATTTTTTGATGTTAACATTGCCATGTATAAATCTCTGAACGGCATGTATCTCGACTGGCTCCACTCATTCCCAACAGTCCACAGCACAACAAGTAGCATGACGAGACAACAAAGTAACCTTGTTATTCCTAGAGTTAAGACAATCACCGGTGCTAAATTTTTTACAGTAAATGGACCAAAAAAATGGAACTCCCTACCAGCCAACGTCACGCAGGCAAATACACTTTCTGTATTTAAATCTAGACTAGTCAACTATATTTTGCAAGACCAAAATGATTTTTAGTAGAGTAGTTTTTAGCAGATTCTACATATTATCTTTTATTGTAATTCTAGGTTTTACTGCAATTTTACTTGTCTTACTGAATTTTTTAGCAGATTTTAGATTTTACTTTTTATTGTAATTTTATGTTTTACTAGAATTCTGCTTGTCTTACTATAATGTTTAGCAAATTTTACATATTTCTTTTTATTGTAATCTTATGTTTTACTGGAATTCGCCTGTTTGACTGGCATTTTATTTATTTTACTCTTACTAGATATTGACATGCTGTAGCTGGAATTTGGTGCCATATATATGTTGTACACTCGTATGGTCAGCTACAGTGACTTACTCACTCATATTTTTTGCCTATATTTTAGCATGTAAAATAAGCTTGACATGTAGACAAGTCTACCAATTATTATACGTATTCTGATGTAATAACCACTACCCTGTTGAAAATAAATGAATTTGAATTTGAATTTGAACTCTCTCTCTCTCTCTCTTTCTGTGCCCTACTCTTCTCATCTACACATTTGTGTTTGTGTTACATATTTACACACACACGCACACACGCACGCACGCACGTACGCACGCACTCACGCACGCACGCACGCACGCAGGTGCGTGAAGGTTAGAAGGTTATTGTGTGATGGTAGTAGTAGTAGTAGTAGTATTAGTAGTACTAGTAGTAGTAGTAGTAGTAGTAGTACTAGTAGTAGTAGTAGTAGTAGCAGTAGTAGTAGTATAAGTAGTAGTAGTTGAGTAGTAGTAGCAGTTAGTAGTAGTAGTAGTTATAGTAGTAGTAGTGTAGTAGTAGTATAGTATGGGATATTGTATGTTAGTACTAGTAGTTAGTACGTGAATCAG
>JACEEZ010010237.1:17500-42334 GCA_016584305.1 Chionoecetes opilio | reverse complement strand
TAAATTCAGTAGACTGATTTCTCGATCTACCCGCATTTTGGGACGGCCAACTGCGACACAAGGCTGGAATGCGCAAAAAGGCCTTACCGGAGCCTATTGAGCCCTGGCTGCTAGGTATCGTGGCGCGCCCACCATTGGGGAGAGGGAACTAGATACTTAATCCCCTAGTTATACTTTATGATTTCCTAGAGAACGCTTCTGATCTAGAAAGACGTGTGATTGGGTTAGAATCAATATTATGTATGATTTCCTCAGTATAACCGTCATGAGACTCTCTAAGATATCAAGCAAAGATGTTGGACAGAAGAAAAAAATTATATATTAGAGCCCCTTTTACCGACCTTTTAAGAGATGTTTCACCGCGAATGCTGTTTGAAAACTGATAGGGGCGGTAATCTGCAATAGATATATGCGTTAATAATAATATATTATCTATATATAGGTAGTATATGTATATATAGTATCTGATAGTATATATATAGTCATATATTGCTGTTACAGCCAATAGTTTTATGTATCTACTATACTTATATATAGTCTATATATATCCTTATATATCTATATAATATATATCTATATATATACCTATATGTGTCTATATATACTATATATATATATTTATATTGCCAGTGTACAGCGCCAAATAGACAAAAAAATGAACAAAAAAGGTTATATATAGTAGTACATATATAATATATATATTGTATAATGTTGTCTATTCACAATATATATAGTATATCTATATATATATATATATTAAATATGATGATTATCTCATATAATATTTGATATCTATCTATCATAGATATATATTTCTATTATTATAATAATATATAGTCTAGTATATATATTTTGAAGGGATGGGGACATATTTATATCTATATCTATATATATATTATAGTATTTTGTGCTTGCTATATATGATATAGGTCTAGGATATATAGATATATATATATATAATATATATTATATATATGGTGGGTAATATTATATATATATATATTTCTGGGATAGTGGATATATCTATATGTATATATGCTATAATATATTTATATATATAGTATATATATGTATACTCTATCTGCTATTTATATATATATGGATATTATATATAGATTATATAGGTATATATCTATGATTTATATATATTATATATAGTGATATATATATAATATTTTATATATATATTATATATATATATTTTTATATGTATTTTATATTATATAATATATATGATCTATATATCTATATTATATTGCTGGTTACAGGGCAAATAGTTATAATATATATATAATACTATATTGCTAGAAATATAGATAGATAGTATATATATATGATATATATATGATAGATAATATATATATAATATATATACATCTCTCTATCTTGCTGGTTACGAGCCAAATCTTATATAGTTATACTATATATTATAGTACGTCTAATATTTATCTTGCAGTGTACAGCCAAATAGTACAAAAAAAAAAATAAAGTTTTATATCTTGATATAGGGGTCTAAGTAAGATCTAGTATATTATATATCTCTATCTATATATATCTTGTATATACTATACTATGCTCTATATTATATATATATATATATATTCCTAGCCGCAAAGGCCGCCCTCCAGGCGGTACTTTTTGGCTTACTCCTGCGACGGGCTATGGTGGGGGTAGCTTCGGCCGCACCAAACACGACTCTCCAAGATAGCCCCCTTCTAACTTTTCCTGAAATCATGATGTAATGTATGTATTACGCCAACCTTCAGCTCACCCCCCAACCCATTCACTCACCCATTACCCATCACCCCCGCACCCATTATCACTCACTCCATTACCCAGGTCACCCCCACACCCATTCACCTCACACTTACCCATCACCACACAACACTTGGTCACTCAACCATTACCCATCAGCCTCACTACCCCCCCATTCCTCACACCCTACCATCAGCACCCTACATCAAGGCTTCCTCAATCTTCTCTCAACCCAGCTTTTTTTCACAATTATCGCTAATTAGGCTGCTAAAAAAAAGAAACAAAAGTGATCGGATCATCTCATAAGTGGGCTTTGACCTTCCCCTGGTCACCTGGTTCCAATGTGGTATATTATGTGATTCCGCCACGGGGGGGCGAACCTGATCCACGCACACACAACACACGAGACACCCACACTTTCGCTTTATTATGATACTACCTCAAGCCGCCCTCCCGGGCGGACTTTTTGGCTAGCTCCTGCGGAGGCTATTGGTGGTCCTTCGGCCCCCACCTGTGTTTGTGGCCCTTCGCCCACCACCTTGTTTGGTGCGCCTTCGGCCCCCACCTGTGTTTTGTGGGGGCCTTCGTGCCACCGACCGTGTTTGGTGGCCTTCGGCCCACCTAACATGGACTCTCCGAGATAAGCCCCCTTCTACACTTTCCTGAACATCATGGATGTAGAAATATATGTATTCCCGCCCACCCCTTCACTCACGCCATTACCTCATCACCCCCCCACCCATTCACCACCCATCACCCCCCACCCCTTCCCTCACCCATTACCCATCACCCCCACCCATCACTCATCCCGAGTACCCATCCCACACACCCATTCACTCACCCATTCCCATCACCAGCCGCACCCTCACCTCACCCATTACCCATCCACCCGCCCATTCACTCACACCATGACCCTCACCGGCCCCCCCACCCATCTCACTCACCCATTCCCATGGCACCACACAGCATCCCGATTCACCACGCATTACCCTGGGCACCCCCCACCCATTACCCTCACCCCCCAACCTTCACTCACACCATTACCCTGTCGCCCCCCATCCACCCATTCACTCACCCTTACCGCATCTCCCCCACCCATTCACTCACGGCCATTACCCATGCACCACACGACCCTTCACTCACCCTTACCCCATCACCACACACCCTTTCCCTCACCCTTACCCATCACACCCCCCCATTCACTCACACCATTACCCATCACCCCCACCCATTTCACCCACGCCATTAGCCCATCACCCCCCACCGCTTCACTCAGCCATGGGGGAGCCCTCACCACACACCCATTCACGTCATCACCTTACCGCATGACCCCCCACCCATTCACTCACCGCCCCGCCATTTCACTCGCGACCATTAGGGGGTTCCATCACCCCCGTCGGACCCATTCACTCACTCCATTACCCATCGCCCTCCACCCCATTCACTCACTCCTTAAGTAGACCCATCACCGCACTCCCCATCACTCACACATTACCCATCACCAACATGCAGGCTGGCCCATTCACTCACCCATTGTCCATTCACCACACTACCTTCACTCACCCCATTACCCATCACCCCCCACCATGTCACTCACCCTTCCCTCGACCGACACACCCATTCACCCACCCATTGCCCCTCACCCCCCACCCATTCACTCACCCCCTAACCATCACCACAACACACATTCACTCCCCATTACCCATCACCCCTCACCCTCACGGGGGTCACGGCCCCCACCCATGTCACTCACCCATTACCCATGCACCACACACACTCACTCACCCTTACCCACACCCCCCCACGCCATTCACATCGGACGCCATTACCCATCAGCACACACCCATTCACTCACCCATACCCATGCACCCCCAACCATTCACCACCCATTACCCATCACCACGTTTGACACCCTATTCACTCACCATTACCCATCACCCCCAACCTATTCCCTCACACCATTCACCCCTTTCACCACCCAACCCATCCCCCCCACCCATTCACTCACCCATCACCCCACACCCATGTACCCATCACCCACCCATTCACTCCCCATTTACCCATCCCCTACATCAAGGTTTCCTCAATTCTCGCAAACCCACTTAGTGTTTTCACAATCTCTCTAATAGGCTGGGCTGAAAAAAAGAAAAAAAAAAAAATGAGATCGGATCATCGCATAAGTGGTATTAGTGGACACTTCTACTGGTCCAACCCTATGTCCAAAAGTGTGCCATATGTGGTGTTTGCGCCCGGGGGGGCGGAGCCTATACCAGACACACACACACACACACCAACACACACACACCACCCAACACATACAGACATACAGACACACACTTTCGCTTATATTATTATAAGAAGATATATATTCGATATATCTTTTTATCTATAATAATTGCGAAGTGTGTCTGTCTTCTGTATTGTGGTGTGTGGTGTGTGTGTGTGTGGTGTGTGTGTTTGTGTGGTTATAGGTTTCCGCCCCCCGTGCTCACACCTCATATGGCACATTTTTGGAATCGGTTGACAGAGGAAGGCAATACGCCACTTATGCGTGATCCGTCATTTTTTTTTTTTTGTTTTTTTAGCATGCCTATTGTCTATAATTGTGAAAACATAAGTTGGGTTGCGCGAATTGTAGAAACCTTGAGGTAGGGTGATGGGGTAATGGTTGAGTGGAATGGGTGGGTGATGGGTAATGGGTTGGGTGATGTTGAGGATGATGGTGGTGTTGGGTGTGATGGGTTGGGGGTGACGGGTGATGGGTGGAGGGAATAGTGTGGGGGTGATGGTAATGGCGGTGAAGTGAATTTTGGGTGTGGTGATGGGAATGGGGTGAGTGAATGGGTTGGGGGTGTTGAATGGGTATGGGTGAGTGAATGGGTGGTGCTGATGGGTCATGGGTTGAGTGAATGGTGGGGGTGATGGGTAATGTTGAGTGAAATGGGTGGTGTGTGATGGATGGGTAGTGAATGGGTGGGGGCGGTTAGTGAATGGGTGTGGGGTGATGGGTAGATGGGTTGCGGGTGAATGGGTTTTGTGTGAGGGGTATGGTTGCAGTGAACTGGGTAGTGGGGTATGGGTCTGGGTGGTGCATGGTGTGTGGTGGATGGTAATGGGTGAGTGAATGGGGGGTGTGATGGGTTCATGGGTGTCGTGACTGGGTGTGTGGTGATGGGGTAATGGGTGGTGCATGGGTGTGTGGTGATGGTCCGTGAGGTTGGTGCCTGTGGCAGGGGTGATGGGTCAATGGGTGAGTGCATGTTGGCTTGTGCTTGGTACTGTGAGTGAATGGTGGGGGGTGATGGGTAGTGGTGGAGTGAAATGGGTGGGGGTGAGTGAAATGGGTGGGGGTCAATGTTATGGGTGATTGACTGGGGTTGTGTGGTGTATGGGTGCCAGTGGTTGCTGATTGACATGGGTTGTGGTGATGGTATGGTGTGTGAGACTGGGTGGTGGTTGATGTGTAATGGTGCGTGAATTGGTGTTGGTGATGGGTTATGGTAGTGCATGGGTGTTGGTGCTGGTTCCTGGGTGAGGTTCATGGGTGGGTGGTTATGGGTACAGTGGGTGAGTGGAATGGTGGGGTTTATGGTCAATGGGGGTTAGTGTCATGGGGTGGCAGGGCGATGGGTACGTGGGGAGTGCACTGGGTGGTGCTGGTCCTGGTGGGGGGTGTGGTTATGGGTGACGTGACTGGGTTGTGTGGTGAGCATGGTCCTGGGTGAGGTGATCTGGGTGTGTGTGCTGGGTAATTGGTGTAGGCATGGGTGGGGGTTCGTTAATGGTGCGTGACTGGTGTGTGGTCGATGAGTCCTGGTGCGTATGGGTGTGTGTTAGCTTGGTACTGGTTGATTAGACTGGGTGGGGGGTGCTGGGTACTGGGTGCGTGAATGGTGGGGGGTGCTGGTGAGTGCAGGGTGGGGGGTGATGGGTCTGGGTGCAGTGAATGGGTGGGGGGACTACCTATATTTCTACATCCCTGATTTCAGGACAGTTCGAATGAGGCTATCTGGAGAGTCCATGTTTGGTTGCCGAAGGTGCCCACCAACACACAGTGGTGGCCGACAGGCCCAACCACCACAGGTGGTGGGCCGAAGGCCCACCAAACACAGGTGTTGTCCTCAGGCCCACCAAGCCACATTTGGTGGTCCGGAATGCCCAGCCAGATAGCCCCTCCGCCGAGCTAGCCAAAATTCCGCCCGTAGGGCGGCTTTGCGGCTAGTATATTATAAAAGCGAGGTGTGTGTGTGTCCTGTGTGTGTGTGTGTGTTGTATAGGTTCCCCCCCCGTGCGGTGACTCCCATCATATCCACTTTTTGGAACCATGTTGACCAGTGGAAGGTCATAAGGCCCACTTATTAGGCTGATCCGTCACTTTTTTTGTTTTTCTTTTTTTAGGCCAGCCTATTGCGGTAATTTGAAAAAAGTGTGGTTGAGATAATTGAGAAGCCTTGATGTAGGGTGATGGGTACGGTTATGTGGGTGGGTGGGGGTAGTGGTGATGGGTTACTGTGGGTAGTGAATGTGTTTGTTGGTGCATGGTGTAATGGGTGAGTGAATGGTAGGGGGGTGATGGGTACATGGGTGATTGCAATGGTGAGTGTGATGGTAATGGGTGCGTGAATGTTGGTTGTGATGTTAATGGTTTGCGTTTAATCCATACATTTTCTTACATCCGAGGTTCAGAAGTTGAAAGCGTCTCCTGGAGATTCTTTGTTTGTGGTGGGCCGACGTCCACCAATGCCTCCTCACTTCCTTCTGGTTTCTCCGCGACTAGCCAAAAAGTCCGCCGTTGATTGCGGCTTGCGCCTAGTATATATATATAATATATCATAAATATATATATAGTTTCTAATATATCGTATATTATATAGTATATGATGCTGTATATAATGGCACCTTATTATATATATAAAACTTTTTTTTTGTTTTTTTTTTACTATTTGGCTGGAACCTGCATATAAATATAGTATGTATGATATAGTGGTAGATATATAGATTAAGTATTTGGCTGTCCAGCATATATAGTATATATATAGTCTATATATGTAGTATATATTACTATATATATAATATATATATTATTCATATAAATGAGATATCTATACTATTGGGATATCTATTTCTTAACTATTATGGCTGTAAACCAGCATATGCTAATAGCATGGTCTATATTATTATATCTCTATGTATAATATATATAAATCTATATATCTCATAGGTATATATCATCTGGTCAAATATATCATCTCTTCTATATATATAATATATATCATATTCTATTCTATATATATATAATAATATATATATATCGTAATATATGCTATATCTATACATACATATATATATCTCAATCCTCTGCATATATATCCAATATATGAGTCTAGGTATCACTAATATATCTATATACTATAGGTCTCATATGCTCTATTATAATCTCTATCTATCTATGGGTAATATATATATTGCATCATATCTGACTATCATCTATAAATCTATCTAATACTCTTCTATATAATATCTCGTCTATGATATATAATCTCTATATCTATCTATCCATTCATACTAACGAGGTATCTGTATATCGTTCTAATACACTCTATATCGTTTATATATATAATTATTTCTCTATCTATCTTATAATATATCTACATCTAGAGTATGGAGTCTCTACATAACATATCTATCTATATATTCTATATATATATAGATTTGTTTGTTATTTTTTTAGTACTAATTTGGCTGTACCCTGCAATATAAATATATATATATATATAATATATTACACTAATATGTCTATATATATATTATATGATATTATGAGGTTATTTCATATTTATATCGTATATACTAATAATATATATATATATATAACTATTTGGCTGTCACCAGCAATATATATATAATCGTATACTCCTGCAAGACATAGGAGGGGGGTACGATATTATATATATATAATATTATATAGAAGGTATATATATATTGCAGATTACAGCCTTATAGGTTTTTCAGCAACATTCATTCGCGTGAAACATCCTTTAAGTCGTAAAGAGTGGTCTAATATATTTTTTTTTTTAAACCTCTGCTTGATGCTCTTAAGAAAGTCTCCATGCGCTTTTCTACTGAGTCATCAATACATATATTGTATTACTAACCATCACACGTCTTTGCTAGATCAAAAGCATTCTCTAGGAATCATTATAAGTATAACTAGGGGGATAACGTTCTAGTTCTCCCCATGGTTGGGCCGATACAGCCGAGGGTCAATATGGCCGTAGGCTTTTGGCTCTTCCTCCTTGGGGTCGCAGTTGTGCCGTCCCCAAATGCGAGTTGAAGACTCCGAGTAAATCACGTTACTGGATTTAGTTCAATGGAAATTCGTACAACACATATGCGTATGAAATGTATCAAAAAATGTTTAGCACTTACATTTGTGCACTACTACCGTCCGCTTGACAGGTATGAGAGCCGCTACTGTCTTTGTGCGCAGCAGCAGACACTGGTACAAACCTACAAGCGATCTATGCGGCGACCTAATCTATGGATAAAGACCCCCAGTCACTAAAATTTTCAGGTATCGTACTATTATGATATGATATATATAGTTTATTTTCTGAAATATTGAAAAAAGATGCTAAAATATGTATCAATCTTCATTATCATTTATAGATACTTATAAAACACTTAACTCAACTATGTACTACTCCTACTCTTTTCAGACCTTAAGATTAACGTGGGGGCTTGTAAGGCGTTTGTCATATTTTAACGTCGAATATTGAATAACCGACAACACTAGCTCGTCTGATAATATGTTGCAGGTGATATCGCTCAGCACGCCAGGTAGTGCGTCTTAAACGTGGTAAGAGAATCATGTTTTTCTGATTTATAGTTTAATGCAGTCGCATTCTTATTACAATGTAAATTTTTTTCAGGTCAAATACAAACCCACTTTAACGCGTTGTGTGTGTGTGTGTGTGTGTGTATGTGTAGGTGATGTTGTGTGTGTGTGTGTTGTGTGGTGTGGTAGTGTGTGTGTGTGTGTGTTTAGTTTGTGTATGTATGGTGTGTGTGTGTGTGCCTGTGTTTGTGTGTGTGTGTGCCGTGTTTGTGTGGTGGTGTGTGTTTGTTTGTGTATGTATGTGTGTGTGTGTGTGTGTTTTGTTTGTGTATGGTTCATGTGTGTGTAGTGTGTGGGCCTGTGTTTGTGTGTGTGTGTGCCTTTTTTTTTGTGTTGTTGTGCCTGTGTTATGTGTTGTGTGTGTGATAGTGTTTGTGTGCTTGTGTGTGTGGAGAGGAGAGAGAGAGAGAGAGAGAGAGAGCGAGAGAGAGAGAGATAGAGAGAAGAGAGTAGAGAGAGTATAGAGAGAGAGAAGAGAGAAGAGAGAGAGAGAGAGATAGAGAGGAGAGAGAGAGAGAGAGCTAACATCAGTCACACAATTTCTTTCTTTCAGCCTTTTTTTTGTATAGTTCATAAATGTGCGCTAAAATAATGCTAAACAGGTATTCATGCCAAGCCCTAGCATTCAGCAGATATGTAGTAAATGAGAAATAATAGTTTTTTCTTGTATACACAATGACATAAATCAGGGATTGAAATCAGCATTCCATCTTATGCACCATGACCTCAACATTTGCCAATATGCAGGTCACGAGCCTACTCGTATTGAATTGTTTTGATTAGAAACGGAAATGATCACCGCGAACTATGATAAAACTACAAAACACTAGTAAAATGTGTGAGTTATAAGCATATGTGTAACTCTTACAAAAAATAAAGGGAGGTTCGCTTCGCTTTACTGTAAACTGGACTTGGTATCCTCTTTTAGTCGGCTAGCGTGTATTCTAGTTGTATTCATCTAATTGTATGTTTAACAGGCGCTAGCTACGCTCGTATGGGTCCCGTCCTCCATAGCTAAATTTTGTCATTCATCCTTATTGCTTAGTGTTGGCGGGGGGGGAGGGGAAGGGGGGGCGAACCACCACCCCGGAAGCGGTCGGCAAACCCCGGCTAACATCCCGGGTACCATTAACCTGCTGGGTGGACATGGGCTCGGGTTTTAAGAAGACCGCCCTTCTGTCTTTTTTTCCACCCTGGGATTGAACCCGGACTTCTCGTTGTGAGCCGAGTCGCGCAAACCGCTACACTACATATTGAACCCACTGCTAAAGTCGCTTAGAAACTTCGATTTTCAAATTCGTCCCCACAAATCCTGAAAGATGTACGTAAGTAAAACAAGGAATAATATACCGCATTATAACTTGCGCATACATTGAAACTAAAACTTATATGCCCTTATAATAGTATATTTTACGAAATCATCCAATGGTGATTACTCGGGAAACAAACGCATAAACATCACTATTTGCTTTTCTCAGTGACATTACCTCGCCCGTCTCATGGCGGCGAGACCACCGTCACCCCACCTGTCCGTCCCCTACATTCCGTCTTCATGGCGGCGAGACCACGTCAACCCCACCTTTACGTCCCCCGCTACGTGCCGGTTCCGCATCAGCCCGCTTGTACGGCCGTACTTACAACAACACCGCTCAACATGACGTCACCATCATCACGCCTTGAGTGGTATTTGTGGTAACTGGGCACCAGTTGGCAACTTCCGCTCGAGCGGACACCGCCGAGCGGGAGAGATGACTTGTAATTTACCTTTGTACGGCTGCCGTACACGGTACGGCGTTGCGGCAGACTTTGTTGTGACGTCCTTGGACGGTCTTGTTGTTGTACGGCTGGCCGTACAACGGGGAGGTTGGACCGCTTAACACTTAAATCTCCCTGCTTGAATGCGCTAGGCTCGCGTTTGCCCTTGGTGCCCATAGCATACCGAGTGCGTGTGTGGGGAAGGTCGAGTAGTAGAGCAGAAATTATGTGGAGATAGGTGCGTCTATACTATTTCAAATTTGGTGAAATTATTTAAAGTATCGTCCAGACCATTTCCATCATTCCTGATTTAATGCAGTCAAAATTATCGCCATGATCGAGTATCTCACAATATGTTTTGTCACTTTTTTGCGATCCAGTCCACCTTTTTAAATGATCGCATTCAAAAATCTGTAAACTTCCCCCGAGCTCTTAAAAACAACTTGGCGGCCACAGACACGCACACGGCTCGGCAACCGTCCACCACTATTGATCTCCAGCCCGCCATAAAAATACACGGAAACTAACTCGGAGAAAAACATGTAGTACTTTGGGGACTTTTGGTGTTTCTGATTTTTTTTTTTTGGCGATGTGTGCATATACTTGCATCTGTCATGGCTACGCAAGAAAGCTGTGCCTTTGCGAGAGCTTGCCCCCTTTCCGACCTATATTGACCTGATATGTACTGGTTGCACGCCTGACAGTGCGGGTGAGAGGACCGCGGTGTGAAGCACTTGTCCTAGCCGAGCTCCTCTCACCCGCCACTGCCAGGCCTGCACAGACATTATCATGTCACATAGGTCAAAGTGGTGCTAAGCTCTCTGCAAAGGCCAAGCTTTCTGCTGTATCCATGCGGGATGCAAGTATATGCCACATCGCAAAAAAAATATCAGAAACACCCAAAACTCCCCAAGTACAACAATTTTTCTCGCGATCTCCTGTATTTTTTATTCAGCGGCTGGAGGCTCACGCGTGTGACGTGTGCCAGCAAAGTTATCCCGCCACGGCATGGAATGGTCTGTTGTTGGTCCCGGGCGCTTTGTACAAAAGTCCAAGTTTCTATGGAAATACGCGTGGAAATGAGGATGTGATTTTGTTTGTGGATTAGGTATTTTGAATGAATCATTCACATATTAGTGCAAGAATATATGGGTCTGGACGATTACGTTGAAGACAAGTGCATGCCCGTCGCAGTGGATGACCAACACTATTTGATGCCTCGTTCGTTGGATTTACGCTATATATTTATCTGATTAGTTTTGTAGTGTCGATATTTTTGTACCAGTAGTAATTGAGGGAAATTTTAACTGGGCGTATCTTGCAAACCATATTTTGGCTAAGGAACGTTTTTTCAATGAAGACATTGTTTATTATTTCCCCTTGCGAATTCGAATGCATGTCTACGAATTCTCACCAACCATTAAAAAACTAATTTCTGACAACCAATGAAGAATTCATAACTCCCTTGCTTCCAACTTAAGCTTATCTCGAACGCTGCAACATATATCTAGGCTTCATTTATATTCCAATAGCTTTGGTGTGTAATAATAACTATTATCATTATAATCACTGAGCATCTTCAGGATGTAAGACTTAATCAGATATATAATGACTATTGTTATTGACGGGTAGGCACAAGAGAAAATGTCACAGTATGTAAGTATATAGGCCACACGCTTATTATGATACATCTGCCAGCCATGACGCGGCACATTTTCTTCTTCCTGAACTGTTTTCCCTATCCATCACGAGTAGGCCTTATACAAGGTATGTGATAATACAATTATAATAAATGTTTCGGTTCATCAGTGCGCCTCTTAAATTCTGACTTGCACAGATGGTTTAGAAAATTTGAAACTCAATGTGTGATCGACGTCCACCATTTTAGTTGATGGTGCGATTAGTTTCTCAAGGAATCGATAGATAGGGTAGATACAGGCTTTAACACTGCCGGAAGATTTGGCTAGTGTACCTCATAATGTAATTCCAGGGCGTTGTTCGCTGTTTGTGGAGTTCTACTGGAGGCAGTGTCTCCACTGGTCCTTCGTCATCAGGTACGTCAGGTGTCGAGTGCCGATGGTGGTGTGAATGAGTCCAGCCCAGACTTCCTTGCGGCCTTTGCCGAGTGGTCCCTTGACAGGACGACTCTTGGTGTGGCGACAAAGCTGTGTTGTGACATGCCTGCAACTTGCCATATTTTCGGGACCCTTCTCCCGCTCACTGCCTTTCTCCCATGGGTTGAACACAGTCGCCTCAACAATGGATGGGGACACTGAGCATAGCTGTATTTTCAATGTAGTGTGTATTATTAAACATCATTTTGGCATTACTTCTGGCAATAACATTTTGTTTCGTGCAACAATGAGATGAACTGAAAAACAGTTGAAGCCGGAAAGTCATTGTGTCTTAAAGTCGTGACTATAAAGTGGCAGTTATTTGTCCTGATATCACGTGTGTGGCCGTGTGCGCTCATCAGAAATTGACACTGAAATACCCAATATGGTGAATTGTGGTGCCGTAATGGTAAAGCATTAGCATGTTTTAGTAGTTTGTTATAGAACCCTAAACATAGTATAAGCGCCCTAATATATGATAACCTGCTAGGCTACTTCCCGTACAGATAGTCAATAGTACCATTGTTAGTTTCGCTATTTGCTGTATTGTTTCATATTTTTTTTGTAAGCTATATGGTCTATATTTCTTTCTTTTCTAAAACATTTACATCAAAACACAGTAAATGGAAAAATTGGAGCTCCAAAGCTTACCTATAATGAAACAATTGCTAAGTTTATTAACAATTGCTCTTGCATTAAAAAAAGTCATAAAACAATGACGATTATATTTTGTGCAACATAATTATATGCGTGCTGGAATATCTATACGTTTAATATAATTGCCATTTTAATAGCAGTGTGTGCATAGATAGAATGATGTTATATTTTAGAGTGGAAACACTGAACGACCAAGGTTATTGTCAGCGAGCTATCGAAAATGGAGCTACACAAAAGCACTATCCATTACAGATAAAACAATATACGTGAGCTGTGTTATGATAACATCACAAGGATGTAATAATGATTTTAATGCAATGTGAATGATCATATAACAAAGTAAATAATGATAATCAATATTTAATATTATTCAATAATAATACAATAATAGTAAACACGATACTCATATTCAAACAAAAAAATCATTTATAGAAACCATTCTAATTATCATATATCCTATATATTTGATAAGGCATGTTTTTACTGTAAATGAGATTTGCTTCTCCTCAACACCACAACCAAGTAAATAACCACAACATTGATTGAGTGGAAGGCCGACTCACTAAATACGTTATTGTGGCCGAAAGATAAAGAAATAAAACTACAATAAAAGCCATTACTTAGTATACTCTTATGCATACTCTTAGAAACATACTCTTAGAAAAATATCCAGTGTGGAGGAGGCCAAGGGGGCGCCAACAAGGCTCGTGGCTGGGGGCAAGTGATGTTTTCTTGTCGAAGCCTCTATTGGTATGGGAAAGGAGCCCTGCATGGGGACTCGCGCGTGTGACCCCGGGGAGTACGTTGTAGGGTGGGCGAGGCGACTCGCATCCCGGCGTATGCCCCCACTGCATATGATTGATTCTGTCCCGCGGCACGCATGAACAGACTGTACACGTTCCCTAGTTAAGCCTCCAAACACCTGGACCTTTGTCTTGAGTCAGGAGGAGTGCAACGCCTTGAGAGCCATATACCAAGACCTCCAGGGATCAGCAAAGATTGCTGCAATAATCGGCTCAAAAACTATCAATGATCTTGGTGTTGCTGATGGATGCTCCACAATCACTTTGATCTAAAACTTTGCCCATACCCATTCCCTACACTGTTGTAAGTGATGGGGCAAGGACGCACCCTTGCCTCGACTCCTGTAGTAAACACGAAGCTAGATACACCTCCCCACACTTCACAGCATTCTCGGTCCCATAATACAGACCATCATCAACCAATAGTCTTGCAGGAATCCCTCGAAATCGCAGAAGATCCCAAAGTGACTCACGATGCACTGGTAAAACGCCTATGGAAATCAACATAGGCTGCAAGCATTTCCTGGTCGAAACCACGTCGGCGATCACCAGGACACGAAGCGCTTAGTACGTCCGTTGTTACCTACCAGGCGTGAACCCAACTGCTGAGGTCTCTGATGCTTCACAAATGACTGCGGTTCGTGTCACAATAGGTGGGCAACCACCTTTCCTGGCACGCTTAGCAGTGATAATACTCGGTAATTGTTGGCAGTCCTGACGATCCCTTTCATTTCCCAAATAGGATGACCAGCCCGCTTTCCAGTTAGGAGTAATGGTACCTGATTCATCACGTCTGTCAGGACAGCAGTACCCACGGATCACGGCCTCACCCAGCTTTTGAGAGCTACGCACTTACTTACAAACACCAGCCATCCGCGCCCCTACGCGCGCCGCACAGTGTGATACTGGCCTTACTGAGTAACTGATATCCTTAATTAAGTCCACGAGAAGTATCGTCGCAGGCCTTTTAGGCTTTACGGAGCTGAAGTGAGTGTGGGATGGGATAGGAGGCACTGGTGACCTGTACTGCACCCTATTATTTATAACTATTGGTCTGGTCCCCACAAGCGTTGAAAGTTCAACCCTTGAAAATGGTGGAGTAGAGGCCGAAGCACCCTATAGCATAGTTCGCTAGATCACTGACGAAACTGTGGCTCTCCTGATCCTATGACGTACAAAGCGGCTCATTTGGTTTGATTAATAGATAGAAGGTACTGCCGACATTTTAGAAAATGATAACATGCCTGTTCCCACAAAGAACCTATAGGCATCGATTTCCAGACAATGGCACTGGAACCTCTGCCAAAACTACATAAGAGGGATGAACAAATACATTATTTGTTTGGTGGATGACTGTATGGAAGACGCCTCTTTACAACAATTAACGGGCGGCAAAGAGTCGGCTTAAAAGAGCTGCTTCTTCATGACCGCATTTCTTACGTGAGGAGGAGACCCAATTTTGACCATACATGATGGTACTCTCTCGCGGTTCTGTTTGATGCCATACTGCTTGTCCCTTACTACACTCGTAATGACTTGACCTTAAACAACAATCGCCAGACTTTTATCTTCTAGAATGTCTATTATATGAATGAACGGAACAATTTGGCTTGTAAGGAAATTTTTCAACTCCACTGAAGTTGCTAAAGACAAAAAGTAAGAATGAAATAACGAGGTATTATGAAATTTCCGACACACACACACACACACCACACACACACACACACCACACTGACACCCACACCACCACACACACCCCGCACACACACACCACACACTCACACACTCACCACACGCCGCCACAGTCTACATAGTCATATACACAGGCATAACAAAAATGTTCCACAGACCACGTACACACACAGACAAAACAAAGTAGGAATAAAAAATAATAATTAAGATGTTGACTGTGTTTATAACGAAAGTACAACACTTTCCTTTTAGAATAATACGCGTAGTTGACTGTTTAGAAAATACGCGTAGTATTTACTGGTTTAGAAAATACGCGTAGTATTACGTGTTTTAGAATAATCGCGAGTACATTAACTGTTTAGAAAATACCTCTTAGTAATTACTGTTTAGAAATACGCGGTAGTAATTTACTGTTTGAAAATACGCGTAGTATTACTGTTTAGAAATACGCGTATATTACTGTATAGAAAATACGGCGGTAGTATGACTGTGGGTGTTAGAAATCCGCGGAGTATGACAATTTAAAAATACGCGTAGGTATACAATTTTAGAAAATACGCGTATATGAACAATTTATGGTAAATACTCGTAGTATGAACAATTTAAAAATACGGCGTATATGTACGAACTAGAAAATACGCGAGTATGGCAATTTAGAAAATACGCGTAGTATGACGCAATTTAGAAAATACGCGTATGTAATGACAATTTAGAAAATACGCGTAGTATGACAATTAGAAAAGTACGCGTAGTATGAACAAGTTTAGAAAATACCGTAGTATCCAGATTTAGACAAATACGCGTAGTATGACGATTTAGAAAATACGCGTAGTATGACAATTAGAAAATACGCGTAGTATGACAATTTAGAAAATACGCGTAAGTATGACATTTAGAAAATACGCGTAGTATGAACACCCTTAGAAAATACGCGTAGTTGACAACTTAGAAATACTCTTAGTATGCATTTGAGCAAATACGCGTTGTAATACGAGTATGTTCACTTGAATAAATTCCAAAAAAAACCAATTTTAACTTTTGATTATCTAAAATTATTGAATACTCTACCAACTTTTCATAAATAACAAAAGTAAGGTGAACCAAATTTAATATCATCAGCTCCTGGCTTCAGGTCGCGCAAGTCTTTACGGTCCGGCGTGATATCACACTTACCATAGGCATCCAATCGGCTTACCAAATTGTGAAACTCGCTCTTGGACACAATTTCATGCTTCAATAGCCTTCCCCAACCTCCTTATTGCCGATGGCAAATTGGAAAGTAAGTGAAATTGGATATACTTATATATATACTTAATATATATATCTGATATAAGTATATATATAGAGTATATATATTATATTAAATTAAAAAATATACGTATATATAATATTATATTATATATACATGATATATATATATAGCAGTATAGGTACATATATATATACATATATAATATATATATATATAAGGTTATATAGGGTATATATATAATATACGATATATATATATATATCTTATAATATAATATATGATATATATAATATATATATATATATATCTTATATTATAAGTAGTGGTATATATCTATACTAACTATGCTATGATAGATAGGTATATATATCTTAGCACTATCTATATATCTGTATAATCTATATATATATATTATATATGTATAAACTATATATTTATATAAATTATATATATATAAACTGCATATCTAGATATATATATATATAGCGTTCTATCTCTCGTATCTAATATATATATATGCGAGTTACTCTAGTCTTATCTGATATATCTGATTATATATAGTTATATCTAATCTCGTAGATATATCTCATCTATAAACGATATATCAATTATATATACTATCCACTATATATATATATCTATATAATGCTCTATGCATATATGCTATGTGGGTCTCTATATATATATTCTATCTCTATATATATATCTTATTATCGATCTATCGAAATCTATATCTAATATATACTAGATAATAATATTAATATATATATATCTATATCGTATATAAGACTATATCTATTCTATTCTATCTATCTCTATATATATTATATAGCTCTCTCTCATCATATACACTATATCTCTATTTATATAGACTAGTATATATATATATATATACCCAGGCGCGCGCAAGCGTGTAAAAACATATATGTTTTTTTTTTTATCTTTATCCTTTACCTGTGCATTCATGGGCGCGAGCTAGCTACATTAGCTACAATAATATCGAACATTGCTTAAATATTTTAGGGTCAATTATAGAAATATTATACTTATCGAAATACCTTATTCCTTCGAATAGTTTCTACGGTGCCGAGATGACGTGTGACAGCTGAGCCCTACATGCCCCTCACTGGGGCTCGGAGGAGCTGCAGGCCCAATGGTTCTATGACAAGCTGATATCGGGAAGGTTCTGACTATCCATTTTTGCTGGAGACTGGTTGCTCGTTGCTTACTGTACTGTCCGTGTCTTAGATGCAAATCAAATTACATAAACAACTTTGATAATATTTATATGAGCCACCTGGGGGATCCAATATGGTGAATGGATCAAAATCATGACGCCTTGTGCTCAGTATTTCATCCGTTCATCTACATAAACTATCACCACCTTTTACCGAACTTTGGCATCATCATAGCTATTCATCCTACCTTTTTCCTAACGTATATCCCGTACGTAAAAGTATTTCATATCTCTCACTCTTTCTCTCATTATCTCCCTCTTCTTCTCTCATTCTTTTAATTCTCTCTCTTTTCTCCCCTTCCTCTCTTCTCTCTCTCTCTCTCTCTCTCTCTCTCTCTCTCCGTCTCTCTCTCTCTCTCTTTCTCTCTCTCCCCTCTCCTCTCTCTCTCTCTCTCTCTCTCTCAAATCTGACGAAATTTGGGTCCAACTTGGTTTGTTTCCCAATCGCCTGGTTCCGTTTGGATTCGAATCCTTATTGACTTAATTCCTAATTTTTCTTGGGTATCATTTGATTTGAGGCCAAAATGTCTTGGGGATCACTTGACCTCATTACGAATCGCCTCAGTACCAATTGGCCTGCACACATTAGACTTTTAATCAAGTTGCAAGGTTATCTAACACTTTAATGAAGGTCTTTGGTTTGTACATAGATAACAGTAGAACTGGATGTGACACTCCGCCGCCACGCGCGCTGGACGCTGCAGTACTGGCCCCATAGCCAGTCTGCTGGCCCATTCACTTGCTGCATATGACTATCATATAGACTGGTTTATCAGTATATATGATATACTGTTATCTTCGTAAATCTAATATAATATAGGAGTAGCCGTGTGTGTGTCTGTCTGTCTGCTTTGGGTAACCGAAACTGTAAATTCAATTTTGATAAGAGTAGGCTCAAAAAATCGCAAATAATCGTAGGTGGTAAGCGGCTTGGTCCCATGTCGATTGAATAATTTTGAAGCGGGGTTTTGGGCTAAAATCACTTTTAGGAGTATTAGATTACAGGAAAAACTCTGCGGTAATGTCTTGCCGCATTCCACAAACTCAGTAGACTCATGGACTTTTAAACGTTTGTGTGCGTGTGTGAGTGTGTGTGTTGGAATCACACGGAACACAAAGGGTTGGAATCACACGGAACGTGGTCTACCCCGAGGCACTTTGACCAGTGACCAACGACAGCAGCAACACGATTGGAGTTTGCAATCACATGTTGTCTAATATATACTACTACTACAAACACCAATACATGGGTCCGAAGGGCCCACAAGCACTTGTGTCTGTTCTATAATATTATCAAATAAAAAACAGTAAAACACACTAAAAAAATGCCATTACGAGACTGAAGAAATATGCATGAACTTAATATTTACTTCAACTCTTCGCCATTTAAAACTTTGCGAGTCAACTTTTATGATGAAGGGTATCAATAGAAGCGCAATTGTATTAGCTTTTCATTGATATATTTCGTTTTCTGATAAATGAATTAGAACCATGCATAAATTAGCGTTAACTAAATAAATAAAATCATCAATCGGGTAATTTTCCCAATTGATGAGGTTATTTATTTAGTTAACGCTAATTTATACATGGTGCTAATTCATTTATCAGAAAACCAAATATATAAGTAAATAAATAACATCATCAATCGGGAAAATAACCCGATTGATGATTTTATGTATTTAGTTAACGCTAATTTATGCATGTTTCTAATTCATTTATCGGAAAACGAAATACATCAATGGAAAGCTAATAAAGTTGCGCTTCTATTGATACATTTCATGATAAAAGTTGACTCGCAAATTTTAAATGGAGAAGAGTTGAGTAAAATAGTAAATTCATGCATATTTTCTTCAGGGTCCGCAATGGCATTTCTTTAGCGTATTTTACTGTTTTTTATTTGATAATTTATAGACAAACATTTACGAAGATATAGTATATCATTATACTTGATAAACCATTCTACATGATAAGTCATATGCGCAGTGAAATGGGCCGCAGACTGCCATGGGGCCATACTTGCAAGCAGTCCAGCGTGGCGTATTGCGGAGTGTCACATCGTTCTTACTGTTATCTATAGTTTGTAGTATTTTTTTCTGTTAAGCTCTCGACATTGTTCTGGAAATGGAAAGATGCAGAAGTTGTGTGAAAGGAGCACTCAGAATCCAAGTGAATTAGGACATGTTCAATTGATAAAGATGTTTGTTCATTGTTTCATGCTAATCTATGAATAATTCAATAAATCGATAATACGATAAGATTCTAAACACTGGGCACCTTCTTTGTTGTTAAGTGCTACCCTACATTAGCAACAACACGCAACATAATGTTTTGCACAACATTGCAGATTCAAAACAATAATTTTTTTCCTGCACATTTTACTCGTACATCTCTTTCACTAGTGATAATCTCCTCGCAGCCACATGGCGGCCATTTTGGAAAATGGGCCGCCACGGCCGCCAGGGGTGTTGGCGATGGCTCCGCATCCAAATTTGTTCTAATAATATTGTTCCTACCTCCTGTGCCAAAATTGTGCTTTTTATCAAAAAATGCACAATAGGTTTTGAATATCCTAGGTAACCGCCCCACTATACGCTATGTATCGCTGAAAAGCTCAGATAGGTGAAAAAAGATTATGGAGTAAGGGGTGAGCCCAGACTCCGACCTAGGAAAAAATGTATTGAATCTAGAAATAGGGCTAATACAGTGTTAGTTTTCCTTACATAAGGGTTAAAAGGAGAAGTGCGGAGTTATTCTAAGCCTTATCTGGCTCTAGTCGATCTCACCTAGACTATGCGGTTCAGTTTTGGTCTCCCATATTACCGGATTGATATACCTTGTTAGAATCGTGTAGATAAGATGACACAATTATTCAAAGGATGCGTAATCCTTTCTTTAGTTATGAAAAGAGATTGAAGCTATTAAATTTCACTCCTTGGAAAGACGCAGAGTATGGCGATCTGATAGCATTTTTTATA
Organism: Chionoecetes opilio; assembly: GCA_016584305.1. NCBI lineage: Eukaryota > Metazoa > Arthropoda > Malacostraca > Decapoda > Majidae > Chionoecetes > Chionoecetes opilio. The sequence goes on along the minus strand of JACEEZ010010237.1, from coordinate 21,196 downwards.
AGTGGATATAAGGGTTTAATAATACGGAGAGGTAGGAAAAGTTCTTACGGGTGATCAACGGTAGAACAGAAGTAACAGATTTAGGCTGGAAAAGCGTAGATTATAAAGAAATAGGACAAACTGGTCACAAGAGGGTGTTGAATGATTGGAATGGACTCAGTATTATAGGTATTTAGTGCGGAAGTCATTAGGGAGCTTTAAAGGGGGCTGGGTAGTTTCATGATGGGGATGAAGGTGGATGTAAGGTGTGTTAGGTAGGGAACTACCACGTTTAGGCCTCACGGCCTCTTGTAGCTTCCTTATTTTCTTATGTTCTTATGGGGATTCTCCCACGAAAGGGTAGTTGGGCGGAGTGCGGATGTCATCAGGGAGCTTACAAGGGGTATGGATAGGTTCATGGAGAGGGATTGACAGGTGGATGTAGGTATTTAGGTAAACCAGAATCCACTGTAGGCCTCACGGCCTCTTGTAGGTTCCTTATTTTCTTATGTTTTTATATTCATATGGATGCGTCCACTAGAAATCAAGTCCCTCTGCTCCCGAGCTCTAACAACAGTGAACAGCCCCAGGCAACGAACAACAATCCATCTCCTCCACACTGTCTACTCCTAGGGGACACAAACTTACGCACGGTTATACGCAGCGACCTGGGTGACAACTGCGCCGTAAAGACCATACACGGCGCCAATGTTGACCTGCTCAGAATCACTGAGATCACGGAAGCTGGATCACGGAACAATTTCACCGGACTCCAACTGAGTGTGCGATTTATTGTGGACTTAATGATAGTCTCGAAGAGTCACCCAGTGAACATATTCTTGATAACTTGGGCTCTTTGATAAGTGACCTAAAGGAGAAAAAACTCTGAAATGAAAATATACATATGTCAGGTCGTCCCCCCCGCAATGCTACACAAATTTTAAGACAAAATCGAAGCTTACAATGAACACTTGGTCAAATGGGGTGAATTAAACGGCATCACGATCATTAGAACTCCTCCACACTTCAGGGCTCTGTCACGCCGGACTAGAACCCTCCTGACGAGAGACAAGGAGAGGTATGTCAGGAGTCTCGCTGAGGATGTCGAGGGTCATTTGAACGCTAATGACCTCCGACCCGCCTACCGAGCCCTGAAGAAGCTCCGTTCCAAGTCTCCTTCTCGGGCGAGTGCTATTCGAACAGCAGATGGGCGCCTCGTGTCGGACATGGATGGGCAGATGGCTCGTTGGGCTGAGTACTTTGGGCAGTTGTTCACGGTGGACCCTCCAACTGAGCAGCTTCACACCACTGGGTTACAGGCAGTGGATGCCGATCCTCCCATTGACGAAACCGCACCCTCTCTTGACGAAGTCAGAGAGGCTGTAGCAAAGTTGAAGGGTGGAAAGGCAGCTGGTGTTTGTAATATCAGTGCGGAGCTCCTCAAAGCTGGGGGTGAGGCCATGATCCGCGGGTTGCATGCTGTCCTGACTGCCGTGTGGCAATCAGGTACCATTCCTCCTGACTGGAAAAGGGGGCTGGTCGTCCCTATCTGGAAAGGGAAAGGGGACCGTCAGGACTGCAACAATTACCGCGGTATTACTCTGCTCAGCGTACCAGGCAAGGTGCTTGCCCATCTATTGCTGACACGAATTCGCAGTCATCTGGTGAAGCATCAGAGACCTCAGCAGTCTGGGTTCACGCCTGGTAAGTCAACAACGGACCGTATCCTAGCGCTTCGTGTCCTGGTGGAACGCCGACGTGAGTTTCGACAGGGGATGCTTGCAGCCTATGTTGATCTCAAGAAGTCGTTTGACTCAGTGCATCGTGAGTCACTCTGGGATCTTCTGCGACTTCGAGGGATTCCTGCAAGGACTATTGGTTTGATAACTGGTCTGTATTCTGGGACTGAGAGTGCTGTGAAGTGTGGGGCAGGTGTATCCAGCTTCTTTCCTGTGAATACAGGAGTGAGGCAAGGGTGCGTCCTTGCCCCATCACTTTTCAACGCTTGTATGGACTGGGTATTGGACAAGGTTGTAGATCAAAGTGATTGTGGAGCATCCGTCGGCAACACCAAGATCACTGATCTTGTTTTTGCCGATGATGCAGTAATCTTTGCTGAGTCGCTGGAGGTCCTGGTGATGGCTCTCGAGGCGCTGCACGAGGAGGCAAAGCCTTTAGGACTTGAGGTCTCCTGGCTCAAGACCAAGGTCCAGGTATTTGGAGACTTACTAGATGAAGCAGTACAGTCTGTTCATGCGTGTGGCGAGGACATTTGAGATCTTGGAAAGTTTTACATACCTTGGTAGCGCAGTCCATAATGACGGCGGTTCACGTCAAGAAGTCTTACGGCGGATTGGCATAGCCCACGGTGTTATGGACTCGCTCAGCGGGAGTATTTGGCGTTGTCGGTACCTGTGCAGGAGGACAAAGATCCGGATCTTCAAGTCGCTTGGGATCCCTGTCTTACTCTATGGTTGTGAGACATGGACACTAAATAGTGACTTGAAGAGATGAATCAATGCTTTTGGTAATAAGTGTCTTCGCAGAATCATGGGGTATCGCTGGGATGATTACGTGTCAAATCAGCGATTGCACCGTGAGACTGAATCGAGGCCTATTACCTGCATAGTCCGTCAGCGCCAACTTCGGCTATATGGGCATGTGGCACGCTACCCTGAAACCGATCCTTTTCATCGGGTTGTATCTGTAAGAGACAATCCGGCGTGGAGGAGGCCAAGGGGGCGCCCACAAGGCTCGTGGCTGGGGCAAGTTGATGTTTCTTGTCGAGAGCTGCTTAGTATGGGAAAGGAGCCTGCATGGGAACTCGCGCGTGGTGACCCCCGGGAGTGGCGTCGTAGGGTGGGTGAGGCGACGCGCCCCCCGGCGTATGCCCCCAATGATTGATTGATTGACACTTCAGGCTCAGTACCGATGAATTAGACGATATGTGTTTTGAAGGTGAAGGCAATAGTTCAGAGTTAAATCGGCTAGGCGTTATTAGACTGTTAGGTACAATATAAGCACAGTGTCCTGAATTTCGTTTGCATAACAACTGGAAAATTATTAAGAATGCTCCGAGGAATGTATATAATACAACTAGTTCTCAAAATTTGCCACCAGAAAACCCCCGAGAAAAGGGTCCCCCTGGGAAACCCCCCTTTCCCCCCCTTTTTTTCCCCCCCCCGCAACTACGCACGCTGCACTGCATTAAGCGTGCCCCCAGGGTTTCCAGTTTTGCTGGCCCTTCACGTGCTCCCATTGACTATCATGTAGACTGGTTTATCATATATATTTTTATACTGTTATGTTGTAAATGTTTGTTCTAAATATTTTTCAAAAAAAAAAACAGTAAAAACGTTTAAAAAAAAAAGCCATTGCGGGCCCTGAAGAAATAGCATAAATTTTTTAAATATTTATTCAACTCTTCCCTTTTAAAAATTTTGGGCGAGTCAATTTTTATCATGAAGGTTTCAATAGAAGGGGCAACCTTATTAGTTTCCATTGATGTATTTTTTCCGAAAAATTAATTAGAAACATGCATAAATTAGCTTTAAAACTAAATACTTAAAATCATAATGGGGGTTTTTTTCCCGATTGATGAGTTTTTTTATTTACTTAAAAAAATTTGGGTTTTTTCAAAAAATTTAATTAGCACCATGTATAAGTTAGCGTTAACTAAAAAAATAACCGCATAAAATTGGGAAAATTACCCTTTGA
>JACEEZ010010237.1:0-12500 GCA_016584305.1 Chionoecetes opilio | reverse complement strand
ACGCGTATTTTCTAAATTATCATACTACGCGTATTTTCTAAATTGTCATACTACGCGTATTTCCTAAATTGTCATACAACGCGTATTTTCTAAACAGTCATACTACGCGTATTTTCTAAACAGTCATACTACACGTATTTTCTAAATTATCATACTACGCGTATTTTCTAAACAGTCATACTACGCGTATTTTCAAAATTATCATACTACGCGTATTTTCTAAACAGTCATACTACGCGTATTTTCTAAACAGTCATACTACGCGTATTTTCTAAATTGTCATACTACGCGTATTTTCTAAATTGTCATACAACGCGTATTTTCTAAACAGTCATACTACTCGTATTTTCTAAATTGTCATACTACGCGTATTTTCTAAATTATCATACTACGCGTATTTTCTAAATTATCATACTACGCGTATTTTCTAAATTGTCATACTACGCGTATTTTCTAAATTGTCATACAACGCGTATTTTCTAAATTGTCATACAACGCGTATTTTCTAAACAGTCATACTACGCGTATTTTCTAAATTGTCATACTACGCGTATTTTCTAAACAGTCATACAACGCGTATTTTCTAAACAGTCATACTACGCGTATTTTCTAAACAGTCATACTACGCGTATTTTCTAAACAGTCATACAAGGCGTATTTTCTAAACTGTCATATAACGCGTATTTTCTAAACAGTCATACTACGCGTATTTTCTAAACAGTCATACTACGCGTATTTTCTAAATTGTCATACTACGCGTATTTTCTAAACAGTCATACTACGCGTATTTTCTAAATTGTCATACTACGCGTATTTTCTAAATTGTCATACTACGCGTATTTACTAAATTGTCATACTACGCGTATTTTCTAAATTGTCATACAACGCGTATTTTCTAAACAGTCATACTACGCGTATTTTCTAAATTGTCATACAACGCGTATTTTCTAAATTGTCATACTACGCGTATTTTCTAAACAGTCATACTACGCGTATTTTCTAAATTGTCATACTACGCGTATTTTCTAAATTGTCATACTACGCGTATTTTCTAAATTATCATACTACGCGTATTTTCTAAATTGTCATACTACGCGTATTTTCTAAATTGTCATACAACGCGTATTTTCTAAACAGTCATACTACGCGTATTTTCTAAATTGTCATACTACGCGTATTTTCTAAATTGTCATACTACGCGTATTTTCTAAATTGTCATACTACGCGTATTTTCTAAATTATCATACTACGCGTATTTTCTAAATTGTCATACTACGCGTATTTTCTAAATTATCATACTACGCGTATTTTCTAAATTATCATACTACGCGTATTTTCTAAATTATCATACTACGCGTATTTTCTAAATTATCATACTACGCGTATTTTCTAAATTGTCATACTACGCGTATTTTCTAAATTATCATACTACGCGTATTTTCTAAATTATCATACTACGCGTATTTTCTAAATTAGCATACTACGCGTATTTTCTAAATTATCATACTACGCGTATTTTCTAAATTGTCATACTACGCGTATTTTCTAAATTGTCATACAACGCGTATTTTCTAAATTGTCATACTACGCGTATTTTCTAAATTGTCATACAACGCGTATTTTCTAAATTGTCATACAACGCGTATTTTATAAATTATCATACTACGCGTATTTTCTAAATTGTCATACTACGCGTATTTTCTAAATTGTCATACAACGCGTATTTTCTAAATTATCATACTACGCGTATTTTCTAAATTGTCATACTACGCGTATTTTCTAAATTGTCATACTACGCGTATTTTCTAAATTGTCATACTACGCGTATTTTCTAAATTGTCATACTACGCGTATTTTCTAAATTATCATACTACGCGTATTTTCTAAATTATCATACTACGCGTATTTTCTAAATTATCATACTACGCGTATTTTCTAAATTATCATACTACGCGTATTTTCTAAATTGTCATACTACGCGTATTTTCTAAATTATCATACTACGCGTATTTTCTAAATTATCATACTACGCGTATTTTCTAAATTATCATACTACGCGTATTTTCTAAATTATCATACTACGCGTATTTTCTAAATTGTCATACTACGCGTATTTTCTAAATTGTCATACAACGCGTATTTTCTAAATTGTCATACTACGCGTATTTTCTAAATTGTCATACAACGCGTATTTTCTAAATTGTCATACAACGCGTATTTTCTAAATTATCATACTACGAGTATTTTCTAAATTGTCATACTACGCGTATTTTCTAAATTGTCATACTACGCGTATTTTCTAAATTGTCATACTACGCGTATTTTCTAAATTGTCATACTACGCGTATTTTCTAAATTGTCATACAACGCGTATTTTCTAAATTGTCATACAACGCGTATTTTCTAAATTATCATACTACGCGTATTTTCTAAATTGTCATACTACGCGTATTTTCTAAATGATCATACTACGCGTATTTTCTAAATTATCATACTACGCGTATTTTCTAAATTATCATACTACGCGTATTTTCTAAATTGTCATACTACGCGTATTTTCTAAATTGTCATACAACGCGTATTTTCTAAATTATCATACAACGCGTATTTTCTAAATTGTCATACTACGCGTATTTTCTAAATTGTCATACAACGCGTATTTTCTAAATTGTCATACAACGCGTATTTTCTAAATTATCATACAACGCGTATTTTCTAAATTATCATACTACGCGTATTTTCTAAATTGTCATACTACGCGTATTTTATAAATTGTCATACTACGCGTATTTTCTAAATTGTCATACTACGCGTATTTTCTAAATTGTCATACTACGCGTATTTTCTAAATTGTCATACTACGCGTATTTTCTAAATTGTCATACTACGCGTATTTTTCTAAATTGTCATACTAAGCGTATTTTCTAATTGTCATACTACGCGTATTTTCTAAATTGTCATACTACGCGTATTTTCTAAATTGTCATACTACGCGTATTTTCTAAATTGTCATACTACGCGTATTTTCTAAATTGTCATACTACGCGTATTTTCTAAATTGTCATACTACGCGTATTTTCTAAATTGTCATACTACGCGTATTTTCTAAATTGTCATACTACGCGTATTTTCTAAATTGTCATACTACGCGTATTTTCTAAATTGTCATACTACGCGTATTTCTAAATTGTCATACTACGCGTATTTTCTAAATTGTCATACTACGCGTATTTTCTAAATTGTCATACTACGCGTATTTTCTAAATTGTCATACTACGCGTATTTTCTAAATTGTCATACTACGCGTATTTTCTAAATTGTCATACTACGCGTATTTTCTAAAAGGAAAGTGTTGTTACTTTCGTTTATAAACCGTCCAACATATTATTATTATTTTTTTTATTCCTACTTTCTTTTGTATGTGTGTGTACGTGTGTCTGTGACAGTGTGTATGCGTTTGTGTATATGACTATGTATGACTGTGTGTGTGTGTGTGTGTGTGTGTGTGTGTGTGGGTGTGTAAACTTTAAAATACCTCGTCTATTCATTCTTCTTTTTGTCTATTTATGCCAACTTCAGTGGAGTTGAAAAATTCTTACTAAGCCAAATTTTCCGTTCATTATATTAATAGACATTCCTTAGAAGATAATAGGCTGGTGATTGTTGTTTAAGGTCAAGTCATTATGAGTGTTAGTAAGGGACAATCAGTATTTCATCAAATCCTCCACGCGAGAGAGTACCATCATGTATGGTCAAAATTGGGTTCTCCTCCTCACGTAAGAATGTTGTCCTGAAGAGCAGTCTTCTTAATGCTATCTTTGGCCTGGTAATTGTTGATAAAAGAGGCAGTCTTCCATAAGTATCCACCAAACACATAATGTATTTGTCATCCCTTTATGTATTTTGTGGCAGAGGTTCCAGTGCCATTGTCTGGAAATCGATGCCTATAGGTTCTTTGTGGGAACAGGCGTGTTATCATTTTCTAAAATGTCGGCCTACTTCATATCATTCATCCAACCAAATGAGCACGCCTTGTACGTATAGGATAGGGAGAGCCAGTTTGTCCATGTGATCTAGCGAACTATGCTATAGGGTGCTTCGGCCTCTACTCCACCATTTTCAAGGGTTGAACTTTCAACGCTTGTGGGGACCAAAAAAAATTTTATAAAAAATAGGGTGCGTATAGTCAACGTTTGGGGGGCAGACCAATAGTTAAAAATTAGGGTCAGTCCAGTCACGCTTGTGTGGCCAACCAATGTTATAAATAATAGGGTGCAGTACAGTCAACGCTTGTGGGGAGCAGACCAATAGTTATAAATAATAGGGTGCAGTACAGTCAACGCTTGTGTGGACCAGACCAATAGTTATAAATAATAGGGTGCATAAGCAAGCTTGTGGGGACCAAAAACCAATATTTTAAAAAAATAGGTGCAGTACAGGTCCCCCATCCCTCCTCCCCCATCCCACACTCACTTGAGCTCCGTAAAGCCTAAAAGGCCTGCGACAAAAATTCTCGTGGATTTAAATTAAAGGTATCAGTTATCATAGGCCATATCACATGTCGGCCCGCCGTAGGGGGCGCGGCGGGCGGGTGTTGTTTCAGTGCGTATTCTAAAAGCGGGGAGTGGGGCCGTGATCCGGGGGCTACTTCTGTCCTGACAGAGTGGGGCCCATCGGGTCCTTCCCCCCTAACTGGAAAAGGGGGGCTGATCATCCCTATTTGGAAAGGGAAAGGGGACCGTCAGGACTGCAACTTTTACCGGGGTTTTCACGCTAAGGGTCCCCAGGCAAGGTGCTTGCCCCCTTTTGCTACAGGGGAACCCGCAGTCATTTGCGAAGCTCAGAACCCAGCATCGGGGTTCCGCCTGGAAAAGTCAACAAGGGACCGCCCGTATCAAACGCTTCGTACCCTGGGGAACGCCGCGTATTTCGACAGGAAATGCTTGCACCTTGTTATCTCATATGGGTTTTACCAGGCATCGTGAGTCCCTCTGGATCTTCTGCTTTTCGCGGGTTTCCCGCAAGGACATTGTTTGTGACTGTCTGTATTTGGGCCGAGATGCTGTGAAGGGGGGGGGCTGTATCCAGTTCCCCTTTCCTGTTATACGGAGTGGGGCCCGGGTCTCCTTCCCCCCCCTTTTAAAACGTGTATGGACTGGTATTGGGAAAATTTTTTTAGAAAAAGTGATTGTGGAGCTCCCTGGGAAAACCCCAAAATCATTGATATTGTTTTTCCGGGATATTGCAGCAATTTTTTCTGAGCCCGGGTCCGGGGTAATGGTCTCAAGGCTTTTGCACCCCCCTTACTCAAGAAAAAGGTCCAGTGTTTGGGGGTTTCTAGGGGAAAACTGTACTCTTTCATGCGTGCGGCGGGGGGACTTTAAATCAATCAATCATTGGGGATACCCGGATGCGCGTCGCCTCGCCCCCCCAACACTCCCCCCGGGGGGGCACCACGCGCGAGTCCCCTGCGGGCCCCTTTCCCCAACCCAAAAGAGGCTCTCGACAAGAAACATCAATTCCCCCAGCCCACCTTGTTGGCGCCCCCTTGGGCCCTCCTCCACCCCGGATATTTTTTTCAAAGAGTAGCTTTCTAGAATTTGCTATAAGAGTTACTAATTTAAGGGCCCCTTTTTTGTATTTTTTATTTTTTTATTTTTAAACCCCAATAACGTTTTGTTGAGTCGCTTACCATCAATCAATGTTTGTGTTTATAATTGTGTGGTGTTGGGGGAAAGAAATTCTTTTACATAAAAAAATCCCTTATCAAAGATTGGGATATATTATAATTTTAGCATGGCTTCTTATTGTATTTTTTTGTTTTGTATATGAGTATTGTTGTTATATTATTTTTATTTTAGAATAATATATATTTTTTATCTTTTACATTATTTTTTGATCATCATCATTGCATTAAATCATTATTCTTCCTTTGATTTGTATCACAACACGCTATACTTCTATTGTTTATATCTTAATGATAGGGCTTTATGTTCTACTTTTTTTCGTAGTCGGACAAAAACCTTAGCCGTTCATTTTGCTTTCATTTAAAATTAAAATTTTTGATCTATCCCCTCTGCTTTAAAAGGCAATTATTTTTAAAGTCTGATTTTCCCCGCGGGGCATATAATTATGTTGCCAAAATATAATGTCTTTGTTTTAGGGTTTTTTTTAAAAGCAAAGAAAATTTTAAAACTCAGCATTTTTTTCTTTATGGGGAATTTTTGGACTCCTTTTTTTCCAAAATTTTCCGTGTTTCATTTAATTTTTTAAAAAAGAAAAAAATATAGACCATAAAGCTTAAAAAAAAAAAAATGTTAAAAAAAAAAAATAAATAGCGAAACTTAACAAGGTATTTGATTTATCTCCCCGGGGAAGTACCCTGAGTTTCATCATATATTAGGGAGTTTTTACTATTTGGGGTTTTAACAAACTAAAACACACATGCAAAGCTTCTACTTTTACGGGCCCCAAAAATTCACATTATTGGTATTTCATTCTAACTTTCCCTGTACGGACACGCCACACACTGACTTAGGAACCAAATGTTTTTATAATCATACTTTAAATGACAAATGATTTCCGGGTTAACTTTTTTTAGTTCATTAGTTGCCACAAATAAAATGTTATTTGAATGAATCCCAAAAATGATTTTAAAAATTTTACCCACTACATTGAAAAAAAACCAGATATGCTCATGCCCCCCTCCATGTGAGGAAGATGTTTTCATCATGAGAAAGTCCGTGACGGGAATAGGGCCCGAAATTGGAATTTGCAGACAGTCTCCCCACTAGCTTTGTGGCCCACACCAAAGTCGCCTTTGGGGACCACCGCAAGGGAAAGGAAAAAGTCTGGGCTGGACTCATCACCCCCACCTCGGCACCTCGACACCGACGTACCTGATACAAGGGGATCGTGGCTGACACGCCCCCCAGTAAACTCCAAAAACAGCAAAACGACCCGGGGGAATTATTTTATGAGGTACACTCCCAAATCTTCCGTCATCTAAGCCATGTATCTCCCTTTTCCCATAGATTTTTGAGAAAATAATCGCACCCACAAAAATGTGACGTCGACCACCAAAAGATTTTCCCAATTTTCTAACCTCTTGAAAGTAAAATTTAAAAATGGCACTGAAAAACCAAATACATTTTTTTAAAATGTATTTTCAACCTTGTATACGCCCTCGGTGATGGGGAAAAAAAATTCGGAAGGAAGAAATGGCACGTCATGGCTGGCAGATGTATCATAAACCCGCCCGGGTTATTTAAATACAGTGAAAAATTTTTTTTTCCCTACCGCATTAAACAATTTCATTCATAATCTGATTAACTTACATCCAAAAATGCATCAGGGATTATCTGAAAATAGTTTTTTACACACCAAAAGGTATTTGAAATAATAAGCCTAAATTTTTTTGTACGTTAAGAGCTTTTAAAAGTTTAAGAGGGAAGAAATACATTATTCATTCTTTTTTTTTCTTTAATCTATTTTTTAATGATTGGTAAACCCGAACTGTCTCAAATTTCAAAAGGGAAATAAAATGCATGTCTTCTTTTTGAAAAACGTTCCCTTAGCCCATAGGGTTTTTGCAATAACTTCAGAATTTCCTAAATTTTACTCCCGTATAAATATCTGACACTTAAAAAAACAAATCAGATAATTATAGCGTAAATTTCTACCGAAGGGCCATCAAATAGGTTTGCCCCATCCCAAGGGAACCTCATTTGTTAAAAAAGTAATTGTCCAGACCCATTTTTTCTTTGCATATTTTTGAATGTTTATTTAAAATATCTAATCCACAAAAAAAAATTTAAATTTTCCCCGCCCTTTTTTTTTTTCCCCAGAAAAATTGCTTTTGTAAAAAGCGGGGAAAAAAAAACAGCCCCATTCCACCGTGGCGGGAAACTTGTGGCAAAGCACATGATGAGCCCCCCACCCCGCCCTATACAAATACCGGAGACTCGGGAAAAAAAGTTGTGCTGGGGGTTTTGGTGTTTTTTGATATTTTTTTTTGCATGTGGAATACTTATCCTTCATGGTACAGCAAGAAAGCTGGCCTTTTTCGAACTTAGCACCCCTTTCTGACCTATTTGACCATGATATGTCGGGGCAGCGCCTGCAGTGGGGGGTGAGGGAGCTCGGTAGAAATGTGTTTACACCGCTTCCTCTCACCCCCACTGCCCGGCGCTGCCAACATTATCATGGTCAAATAGGTCAAATGGGGGCTAAACTCTTGCAAAGGCACGCTTTTTGCTGTACCTGAAGGGGTGCAGTATATCCCATGCAAAAAAAAAATATCGAAAAACCAAAAAATTCCCCAAATACTACATTTTTCCCGGTTTTCCGTGTATTTTTTTTTAGGGGCCCGGGGTGGAGGGTCACTCATGTGACGTTGCCGACCGTTGCGTCGTCTGCTGTCCGCCAGTTGTTTTTTAGAGCTCGGGGGGAAATTTTCGATTTTTAAGCGGGTCATTTAAAAAAGGGTGACTGGATGCAAAAATGACAACATATTTTTGATATACCGATCATGGCATTTTTTTTGACTGCATTTAAAACAGGAATGATGAAATGGTCTGGACGATACTTTAACATATTTTCACCCCAATTTGAAATAGTATAGTGCAACCCATTCCACAATATTTCTGCTCTACTACCTGAATTCCCCTACACGCCTCTGTTATGCTATTGGCAAAATGGGAAATCAGCCCAGCGCATCATGAGGGATTTTTGGTAGGGGGGACGGACAGGTGGGGTTTCGGTGTTCTCGCCCCATAAGACGGTGCGTGTACTGCACTGAGAAAAGTCAACTAGTTGCTGTTTATGCGTTTGTTTCCCTGAGTGATACCTTGGATGCTTTTTGTAAAACTATATTAAAAGGGGATATCATTTTTTTTCCCCTTTTTTCAAGTATGGGAATTTTTAATGGGTTTATTTATTCCCTTTTTTACTTAATACATCTTTCAGGATTTTTTGGACGATTTTAAAAAAAGAGTTTTTTAAGCGACTCTTGCTTCAGGGGATTCCCTATGTACGGTTTGCGCGCTCGGCTCAAACCGGAAAATCCCGGGGTTTAATCCCCGGGTGGAAAAAAAAAAACAAGGGGGGGTTTTCTTAAAACCCGAGCCCCCTGTCCACCCAGCAGTTTATGGGGACCGGTGTTAGCCGGGGGTTTTTTGAACCGCTTCCCGGGTGGTGGGTTTTGGCCCCAAACTAAGCCTAAGGATGAAAAGACAAATTTGCTATGGGGACGGGGCTCGACTAGCTCAGGCCCTGTAAAAACAATTTGATGAAAACACTGAATACACGCTAACCGCTAAAGAGGTTCCCCGTAGTTTACGGTTAAAACGAAGTGCACCTCCCTTATTTTTGTTAAGAGTTACACATATTGCTTTCACTCGACTAATTTTTTCTAGTTGTTTTTTGTTTTTTCAAGTTCGGTTGTCATTTCCGTTTCTACAAAATTTCAATACGCCCGGTAGGCTCTTCCTGCATAAAATTTGGGCCAAAAGTTGAGGTCATGGTCATAAGAGAAAAATGCTGATTTTAACCCTTTATTTATGTCATTGTGTATACAAAAAAAATATTTTCTCATTTACTACATATCCCGCTGAACGCATACTTGACCTCATCCCGTTTAGCATTTATTTTAGATATTTAGAACCTTTCAAAAACGGGCTCAAAAAAAATTGTGTTTACTGATTTAGCTCTTTTCGCTCTCCCCTTTCTCTCTCTCTCTCTCTCTCTCTCTCTCCATCCCTTTTCTCTCTCTCTCTCTCCCCTCTCCTCTTCTCCCCTCTTTTCTCTCTCTCTCTCTCTCTCTCCCTTTCTCTCTCTCTCTCTCTTTTCTCTCCTCTCTCCCTCTCTCTCTTCCCCTCCTCTCTCTCTCTCTCACACAACACATAAAACCACACAAAAAACCCTCACACAAAAAACACACACAAACACAGGCACCACACACACTACATAACAAACAAAAACACACACCCGCACACGCACACGCGCACAACACACCCAAAACCCCCACACCCCTACCCATATACATACACAAAAACCACACACCCACCACCATCAACACACACACCACACACACACACACACACACACACACAACACCAACCAAAACATACACCCACACACCAACCCCACCCACACACACACAACACCCACCACACACCCCTAATCACACACACACACAACACCACACACACAACATACACACACACACACACCACACACATACAACACACCACACACCAAAACACACACACACAACAACACACCCCAAAACACACACACACACCACACCCACAATACTACATCATACATACCAAATACATACTACAACACATACATACATCATCATAATACATACATACATACACCACACACACACCCCAACGCGTTAAAGTGGCGTTTTGTTTTGCCTGAAAAAAATTACATTGTAATAAAGCGACTCATTAAACTATAATCACGAAAAACTGTTTTCTCCTGTTTAAAAGCACAAGAGTTTAAAAAGTTTAAGAGTCAACGTGCTGAGGATATCACCGCAAACATATTTCAGCCAGCTAGTGTTTCTGTTATCAAAATTCGCTTTAAATATTGCCAAAGCCTTCCATGCCCCCACATTAATCTTAAGGTGGAAAAAATAGATTTACTATTGAGTTTTAATTGTTTTTAATATTTTTTGATAAAGAAAAGATTGATACATTTTTTTTTCCCTCTTTTTTCAATCTTTCAGAAAACAAAATATATTACCCGAAAAATTTCTAGTTGAATGGGGTCTTGTCTTACATTATGTCCCGCATAGATCGTTGTATGTTTTTGTACATTTTTCTGCGCGCCCCCAACAGGCATGCGGCTCCCTATACCTGTTCAAGGCGGTAGTATACCAACATTGTAAAACTCTAACATTTTTTATACATTTTTATAAAACATAAGAACAAAAAAAAAATAAGGAAAACAAAAGGGGCGAGGCCCCACCCGTGTTTCCTGCACCTAACCCCTACCCAATCCCCTTTTATTTCCCCCCATGAACCTATCCAGCTCCCCTTTAAAGCTCCCTAATGATCAGACTAACTACCCCGTTCGAGACCATTCCTTCATTTCCCACCCTATTTGTGAACCATTTTTTTCCCCATTTTCCCTTTTTAAAACTACACTTTTCCAGCTTGAATCCGTTCTTTTTGTTCTACCCTGGTTTAAAAACCGTAAGAAAATTTTCCCACCTTTCCTTTATAAATCCCTTTTCCCATTAAAAAATTCTATCAGAACCCCTTTCTCTGCGTCTCTCGGTGAGTGTATTTTAAAAAACTTCAATCTCCTTCTAACTAAAGTTACGCATCCCTTGTATCATTTTGGTCATCCTTCTCTGCACTGTTTTCTAACAAGGCTATATCCATCCTGTAATATGGAGACCAAAACTGAAACTGCATAGTCTAGGTGAGGCCTGACTAGAGCCAGATAAAGCTTTAAAATAACTTCCGCACTTCTACTTTTAACACTTCTGGTAATGAATCCCAATACTCTATTAGCTCTATTTCTGGCCTCAATACATTGTTTCCTAGGTCGGCGGTCTGGGCTCACCCTCACTCCAAGATCTTTTTCACCTTCTGATCTTTTCAGCGATACATTGCTTATGGTGTATCTATTACCAGGGTTTTTTCTACAACATTCATAACGCTACATTTATCAATATTAAATTCCATCTGCCATCTGACTGGCCACTCGTTAAGTTTATCTAAGTCTCCCTGCAATATGTTTACGTCAGACTGTGATCCAATAATCCTACCTAACTTAGTATCATCAGCAAACTTGCTGATATCACTGCTAATCCCACTATCCAAGTTGTTGATGTAAATCAAAAATAGTAATGGGCCGAAAACAGACCCTTGTGGAACTCCACTTGTCACCAGTCCCCATTCAGATTTGGAACCATTAATTGTAACCCTTTGTTGCCTATTACTTAGCCAAGCTCTGATCCAATGAAGAACCTTCCCATCTATACCATGAGCCCTAACCTTATTTAAGAGTCGCTCGTGTGGTACTTTGTCAAATGCCTTACTAAAGTCCAGATATATTATATCATAATCCTTATCATTATCTGCCGTCTCATAAACTTTCCTATAAATACTCAATAAATTGGTGAGACATGACCTACCCTTGGTGAATCCATGATGTGAATCATTGATCAAACTATGTTTATCTAAGTGCTCTCTAATGTTTTTTGCAATAATAGATTCCAATAATTTCCCCACCACTGATGTTAGACTTACGGGTCGATAATTTGACTTTAGTCCTCTGTCTCCCTTCTTAAATATGGGAACAACATTTCCTTTCCTCCACAATAATGGCACATCGCCTATCTCAACCGATTTCCTAAAAATGTGCACTAACGACTCACTAACAACCTCCTTGCATTCCTTTAATACCTGGGACCTTTAATACCCCAGGACCCTTTATCTGGGCTGGCGATTTAAATTTTTTCATTTTTCTATACC
>JACEEZ010010235.1:112500-130249 GCA_016584305.1 Chionoecetes opilio | reverse complement strand
AATAATATTTCATATAAAAACCCTTTTAAGGAAAAAACACTTAAAGAAATTCCATTAAAAGACCCCTGAAGAAATATGCATGAACTTATATTCACTTAAACTCACCGCCATTTAATATTTTGCGTGAAGACTTTTTACATGCAACATATCAATAGAAGCGGTATTTTATTAGCTTTCCATTGATATATTTGGTTTTCTGATAAATTAATTAAAACCATGCATAAATTATCGTTAACTAAAGAAATATCATCAATCGGGTAATTTTTCCGTAGATGATGTTATTATTTTAGTTAACGCTAATTTATGCATGGTTCTGATTCATTTATCGGGAAAACGAAATATATCAATGGAAGAAATGTAAATCACTTCTATTGATATGTTTCATCTATAATGTTTTCTCGCAAAATATTAAATGGCGATGAGTATAAGTGAATATTAAGTTCATGCATATTTCTTCACTCTCTCATAATGGCATTTCTTTAGTGAATTTTATTGTTTTTTATTTGATAATATTACAGAACAAACATTTACGAAGATAATGGTATATCATATATCTGAAAAAACTATAGGAAGGGAAAAGGGAGGATGATGTTCGAAAATGGCAGGAATCGCAAAACTGGCCTCCACTGGAAATAGCCCAAAATGAGTAGCAAGTCCAGTATAGAGTAGTCTTTGGATATGCCATTACGTATATGAGAACCTTCAAAGACCTATGAACTCTCTCTCCTCTCTCTCTCTCCCCTCTCCTCTCTCTCTCTCTCTCTCTCCCTTCTCTCTCTCTCTCTCCTCTCTCTCTCTCTCTCTCTCTCTCTCTCTCTTTCTCTCTCTCTTTGAATGAAGTATGCTGTATATAACATTTGGATTCTTCATTCCTCGTCTCGTTAGTAGTGTGTTTTTTCATCCTCCTAAACTTTCATGGAGGTATGAATACGATGCTAGTTTGTTTGTATTTATAGATCTCTGGAAAGGAAGGAAAGATTGCTTTGAGGGTCTTCGAGCCTGGCTTTCGTGTTGTATGTTATTTTATTATGGTGCAGAACTGAGAGAGAGAGGAGAGAGAGAGAGAGAGAGGAGAGAGAGAGAGAGGGGAGAAGAGAGGAGAGAGGAGAGAGAGAGAGAGGAGAGAGAGAGAGACAGACTTGTAAAGAATTTAAAACTAACCATACAAATTATGGACGGAGAATCTGGATGATATAGTCCACAAAAAATACTTTCATAAGCTTAAAATGAGGAATTGGAGAAGGAAAATGCAAATAAGGAACCAAACTCCTTAAAATAAGTCTTAAGAAGCAGTAATTCTATGAAACTAACATGGGTCAGAAATAAAGAATAAAACACTGCATCTCCTAGTATCTTTCCCTCCACCCCTTTATTTGACCTTCTCCGTCGTTACTCTCCAAATCTATTCCATGTTCTTTCCCTCCTTCCCTCTCCCTCCTACTTCTGGGGGTTTTTCTGCCACTTTTTCTCATGTCTTCATTTTAACCCCGTGAGGGCCAGAACGTAATTTTATTTGTAATTTGTCTGCCGTAGGACGATTTCAATAGATGTAAACAATATTTCACAGATATGACCTGTATATATAATATTAATGAGTATGTTGCTTCATTTACTTTTCAACCTGCGCCCCGACAGCTGTGTGGTGATGAAGAGGTGTGAGTCGACGGGGTAAAATCTATATAATGGTTCCTTAATTCATCAATGTTGTCGATATTTTGTGCGTGTGTGTGCGTGGTGGTGGGACAAGGATGGGAGGGTGAGGGCGAGGCTTTAGTACCCAGGTCTTTTCTGGCTTTTTTTGTCCATCTATTTTTTATCTGATCTTTCTTTTTAACTTTCTCTTTCATTTTTTCTTCTACATATTTTCTTTTCTTTTTTACCTCCCCCTTCCCCCCGCACACTGACACACCCTTATAATTATAAAAACCTGCTTACTTCCGTGTGTGTGTGTGCGTGTGTGTGTGTGTGTGTGGTGTGTGTGTGTGTGTGTGTGAATTTGAGAGAAGTGTTGCCGTTCCGTGCTGTCTTTAATCTCCTTGTGAACCTAAATGAGGCAGCGTGCATGCTTGGCGTAAAATCACATCATTAATAGCCCCTTTAACCACCAATGCAGCGTAAAAAGAGAGAGAGGAGAGAGAGAGAGAGAGAGAGAACGGAGAGAAGGAGAGAGAGAGAGAGAGAGGAAAGTGAATAACGCCCCTGTGGCACGTGCCTAGGAGTTTCGCTAACCAACCAGACGTTCCCATCAGGAGGCTCAAGTACCTCGAGGCAAGTAAGGAGGCCCGGTGCCCCTCTTCGCTTTTCCTTCTTAAATGTTCTTTTCCCATACTTCTGCATTTTCCCCCCCGATTTTTTTTTTTCCCTCTTCCTCTCCCGGGGGTTTTCTAGCTGGGGAAAAAGGGGCCCCACCGTTGACTGGCCTTCTACATGAAAATGACTAAAATGAATATATTTTAAATGAATTCTTTTTTTATTTTTTTGTGTTATTTTTTTGTTATACAAAGTCAGGGTTTTCAAAAGAGTGTGAGTCTTTTTGCCCTTTTCGCGTGCCCCTTTTTTGTTTTATCTTCGGGGAAAGCTTGATGTGTAGTTTTACCGTGGGGTTGATGTATGAATAGTATTCAGGTACGTTTTCTTTTTCGGTGAGTGATGCAAAAGGAACATCATTTTGCCTTTCCTTAAAACGGGTCATTTTATATTTTTCCCAATTCCCTTTCTTAAAAAACCTTTCATTTAGCGTTTTTTTTTCTCTTTCTTGAAATTCTTTTTTTACTTCACTTTTATCCATGAAAAAAAAAGGGAATCCGGTTTATCTTTAGTTGCAGTGAAGTTTATGGGTTTCAAAGGGTTTTATTTTATACATTTCAGTGAATGTGGAAAGAATCTGTATTTTACGAGGGGATTTTGTCCTTTTTAGCCTTTTTTTGAAAAAGTGAAAACCCTACACACGTGGGCCCCGGATGGGAAAACATAACTGTGCTATGAAAGTATTATTCATGAAAATTTTATTTGGTTTATTGTTCTTAACGTGTGAGGGGGGTGTGCGTGTGGTGTGGGTGCGTGTGCGGGCGTGTGCGTGTGCCGGTTTAGGTTATTTAGGGGGTTGTATTTTGTATGTTGTATTTTGTATGTATTTGTTTATGTATTATGTTATGTTGTATGATGATGTATGAAAGAGTATGTATGTATGTATGTGGTGTATGTTGTGTAGGTATGTAGGTTGTGCGGGGTTGTTTTGGGGTTTGGGTGAATACCGAAAAAACGTTGTAGCCAACGAAAAGCGATTTACCCGGGGTTTCTTTTTATACTTGTGATCATGTTCATACCTGCACCCTTGTTTGGTGTTTCGTCTTTATTACTAGAAATAGCAGCCATGAATACAGCCATAAAAATACCAGAAAAAATGATAATTTCACATGGGGCCTGAGAAATAAAAAGCAACTTTCAAAAATCATGACCTTAGCTTAATGTGTAAATTAAACCCAATCGGAAGCAAATAAGTAAAAAATTGCGCGAAATGAGAATTTTTTAAATATGTGAGACGAGAATAAAAGCAACAAAATTTGAAGTGCAGGCAGCCATTTCAAAATTGGCAGTATTACATAGCGAAAATGGTTGCTATTAATCTTTTCTTACCGATAATATAGTTCAATTAAATTATTTTCTGGGGTCTTTGCATTAAGGTCTTAATAAATGATGTTAACATGACCTAAACCCTGTACCCACTTGACCGGAAACAAGGACAGTTATGGGATGAAAAAGGAAAAAACTAACCTTTTAAACTTTCAAAGAATAAGAAGTAAAAACAAGCAGGTCATTTTTCTCTCTCTTCCCCTTCCTCTCTCTCTTTTCTCTTCTCCTCTCTCTCTCCCCCTTTTGTTCTGTCTCGTCTCTGTCTCTGTTCTTCTGTCTCTTTTCTTTTTCTCCTCTCTCTCTCTCTCTCTCTTCTCTCTCTTTTTCTTTTTTTCCCCCCTTCCTCTCTCTCTTTCTCTCTCTCTCTCTCTTCTCTCTCCTCTCTCTCTCTCTCTCTCTCTCCTCTCTCTCCTCTCTCTCTTCCTCTCTCTCTCTCTCTCTCTCTTCCTGTTTTTCTCTCTCTCCCCCCCTCTCTCTCTCTCCTCTCTCTCTCTCTCTCTCCCCCTCTCTTCTCTCTCTTTCTCTCTCTTTTCCCCCTCTCTCCCTCTTCTCTCTCTCTCTCGATATAAATAAAAGAAGATATAAGAAAAATCCCCCATAGAATGGCATGTTACCAGAATTTAATGAAAATCCTTTTGGGACACCATTTGAAGGGGGCTAATCGAACGAACAACCTGACGATGTAGTACTGGGAAACCCATTACCATGATCTGTCTGCCCACACCTGAGGGAGACTGATGAGTGCGAGGAGAGGCGAACAATAACGCCAACTTGCGACATCAGGCAATGAGAGGAAACAAATTTAATGGTTCACCGAATAGATAGAAAAGCCACAAAAAGTACATAGGATTTATATTTGCAGTTTCAAGTGGTGTAAGTAAATTAATAAATGAAGGGAAATGGAGTGAAAGGTCTCTTAAGTATCATAGAAAAACCCTTTTATATTTCATATTTGCATTAAAAATATTAATTTTAAGCAAAATGTGGAAAGTTAAAAATGGGGGAATGATGAATAAAGCTACACTAGGAAGAGAGAAAAACCCGAAAATTTTCCCTTTATTTCTCGCCCTAATACAAACACCACAGAATGAAAGGATGAAATGAAAAACTGTTGCCTTGTTAACAATATCCTAAAAAAAAGCGTTAACGGTAAAGAAAAGGGGAAAATGAAAGGTAGACTAAAAATATTTTGGTACAGGGTGAACTGCATTATATTGAGTGGCTACAAAAAATAAGAAGTGATTTTAAAAGGGAGTAAAACAGAGCTTGGAAAAAAAACCGGTTCGATCGCTGAAAAAAAATGAACTCATCCGTCGCAGCATCATTTTTATTTTCCTTCATATAAAAAAACTAGTGCAAGCAAGCCCCAAAAATTACATAAAAAAAATATTAGGTAAAAATCACGTCACCACACAGCTCCGATTTCTCGCATTATACATTTAAAAAACACTGCTGCAGTCACAAAAAAAAAAACATAAAATCAAAAATAAATTAAAATTTCCGGGATCATTTTCCTTGACATCGTAATTTAACCCCTGAGGCCGAGCGTAAATTTCCATTTTAATTTGGCTACCATTAGACGATTTTAATTAATGTAAGCAATACTCTATAGATATGACCTGCTTAGTACCCTTGTTCACTAACTAACTTGGTATAGGCTACTAAGTTATTTTTCGTGATTTTATGGCTAACACGATTTTATATAGCAAAGGAAAAATCTGGGCGTGAAGGGGTTAAGAAAGCAATGCAGGCAGTGGTAGGCGGCCGACCTCCAAGGGGGAGTTTTCTAATAAGCTCACGTCAAGCCTGTTTCTCGCGCTGTCACATCCACTGCCCTTCGAGCGTGAATGATCTATCATTTACCGTATATTCCCTGTACTTTTTCGGGACATATCAGAATTACCCTTCAATACAACAACTGAAACAGTTCCTAATAAAAAAAATGTAGATTATCATTTTTTTGTGAGCACTTGGTGAAAATATTGGCAAAACAATTGAATACTTGAAAACTCAAATTTTAAAAATCGTCTTTCATGAATAACGCAAGTTCAAGCAGAATGAGGCTTCAGGAAATATCTACCTGTATGTAAGCATTCACTGAGTACCTATTTTGGGTGTGTCTGTCTGTCTTGCGACGAACATTTAACCAAGAAGTAATTTTAAGTGCTTGGCACCTCGAGAACAGTCCGGGATGGAAGACAGTTGAAAGCGTTTGTTTACATGCGAGAGCTCCGCCGTCCCCTCGATCCACCTCAATGTCCTTCCCTCTGAATCAATCAACCAACCCTTCTCTCTGAATACCCTATGTCCTCTGGTTTATCCTATTGTAACGAAGGAGGGGGGGCAACCCAACCCTCTCAAACTTCGTCACACTAACGGCTCAGGGCTATGGAGGAGACGAGAAGGACTGCAAGGAGACTTTTACTGCTGTGCACGGCTTTATTACGCAAACTACTAAAACCCACAGTACAATAGTGGATGCACGTCTGTCACGTAACTACACGCGCCACTCCGATCCGCCCCAACAACACAAAGTCACAGTCAAAGCAGGGGGACTATACACAAATAGGGGGAATTTCACAAAGCAGGTGAAATAAGGAGACTCCTTTATGTGGGAAACGGCATGTGGGAGCGGATGCCACGAATATTCCAGTAGAGGATAGAGAGCGTGATGAGATAAGCGGATGATGATAATTATAGGATGACAGCCTCTGGTATTGAGAAGTTAGGAGTATCAGAGATATGGGCTGTGAGGTAAGGGAGCTGCGGCGCTGAGCTGTCCATCCCCGTGTGATGTCAACAGGAAAGTGGGTGATAGCAGATCCTGCCAGCGGGATGGTTTCTGTGGAGATGATGAACGCCACACTCTGTCTTGGTTAAATGTTCGTCGTAAGAGAGACATATACACCCAAAATAGGTACTCAGTGAATGCTTACATACAAGTAAATATTTCCTGAAGCCTCATTCTGCTTCAACTTGCGTATTTTCATGAAAAGACGATTTTTAAAGATTGAGTTTTCAAGTATTCAATTGTTTTGCCAATATTTTCACAAAGTGCTCACAAATAAAATAATAAACTACATTTTTTATTAAGAACTGTTTCAGTTGTTGTATTGAAGGGTAATTCTGATATGTCCCGAAAAAGTACAGGGAATTTACGGTAAATGATAGATCATTCACGCTCAAAGGGCAGTGGATGTGAGATGCGCGAGAGACATCTGGCGGCTTAGCTTTGAAAACTCCCTATACACGTGTGCGCGTCGGGTTATCATCGAGCCAGTGTATCTGCGGCCACGTGCCAATACCAGTCAGCAGGGGTCAGCCAAGGTGCTCAGGTGGGCGGGATGCGAGGGTGAGTGTCCGCTGGGAAGGTACAGTATGAGTACCTGGATGTGTGTCTGTGTGTGTGTGGGGGGGGGGGCTTCTGTTTGTATAGGTACGTGGGTTTGCATGATTGCCTATGTGCTGTATAACACTTGTATTCATAGCGTGACGTGATAGTTGCTGCATGAGAACGAACAGTTAAGAGTTTATTGTATTTCATGTAAATTGTCAAGACTGTCATTAATTGTTGGGGGGAAAAAAGGAAGGGAAAAATCTGATACGTCGGCATGTAAAAATAGCTGCCGACGTACCTACCGTGCAGACAAGTTGTGCCATACAGGTAATGTATTCATATACAAGCCAGCAGATGGATGGGTAGAAATAATTGTCAGGGGAAAGAGAGATGTTTGGTTCGTAATTGTATTATGTGGCAATGTGTGTGTGTGTGTGTGTGTATGTGTGTGTTTGTGTGTGTGTGACTGTTTATGTGTGTGTGTGTGTGTGTGTGACTGTTTATGTGTGTGTTTGTGTGGGTGACTATGTGTGTTCACCTTCACTATACATTTACACGTATATTGCTCGTCTTACAAAGGTGAACTACTACTTATATTACCACCACTACCGCTACTACTCCCCGTTTGTACTCGCATAGCCACCACAGACACCACCGCCTCCGTTCTGCACACCATCAAAATGCAACTGCTCACCGCCATTTTTGTGGTATCTGTCGCCTTGCTAGCCCCTGCAGGACGTGAGCCTTGCCAGCCCTTCCCTGCAGGACATAAGCCTTGCCAGCCCCTCCCCGCAGGACGTGAGACTTGCCATCTCTTGTCTGCAGGACGTGAGCCTTGCCATCTCTTGTCTGCAGGACGTGAGCCTTGCCAGCCCCTCCCTGCAGGACGTAAGCCTTGCCATCTCTTCCCTGCAGGAAGTGAGCATTGCCAGCCCTTCCCTGCAAGAACAGAGACTTGCTATCTCTTGCTGCAGGACGTGAGCCTTGTCCATCTCTCCCTGCAGGACGTGAGCCGTGCAGCCCCCCTACGATGCCTGAGCAGGACGTGAGCCTTGCCAGCCCTTCCCTGCAGAACGTGGACTGCCAGCCCTCCTGCAGGACGTGAGACTTGCCGCCTTCCCTGCAGAACGTGAGCCTTGCCAGCCATTCCCTGCAGGACGTGACCTTGCCAGCCCTTCTCTGCAGGAACTGACCCTTGCTAGCCTTCCTTTGCAGGACGTGGCCTTACCATCCATTCCCTGCAGGACGTGAGCCTTGCCAGCCCTTCCCTGCAGGTACGTGAGCCTTGCCAGCCCTCCCTGCAGTACGTGAGCCTTGCCAGCCCATTCCTTGCAGGACGTGAGCCTTGCCAGCCCCTCCCTGCAGGACGTGAGCCTTGCCAGCCATTCCCTGCAGAAAGTGAGCCTTGCCAGCCCTTCCCTGCAGGACGTGAGCCTTGCCAGCCCCTCCCTGCAGGACGTGAGCCTTGCCAGCCATTCCTTGCAGGACGTGAGCCTTACCAGCCATTCCCTGCAGGACGTGAGCCTTGCCACGCCAGGCTTGTTGGTCTTTGTTGGCTTGGATATTGCGTTGTCGTCCTCGCCGGCGTTGTCTTTCCTGCCGTGACACCTAAGAGAGAAATGGTCGCGGCACTATTTTTCACTGGGTTTATACATGAACTCCTCCAGGTCGTGTTGTGATTTCCGGTGATCCTTCTCTTCAGGCACTTGTGGCTTCTGTGTTGTTCAGCTTCTATGACTTAAGTTGTATTCGATTTGATTGATGATGATTTTGATTATTCTTTGTTTTTCTTTGGTGCATCATTGGCTACTCTTTTTATTTCATCTTGACCCAGGTGGACGTCATGTGCCTATGTGAGTTTGTACGTAATGCAAGCGCTGATAGGTACTCCCATAGGTTCGCAGGCCGTGAAGGTTACACAAGTATTTATAACGATATTTTATTTTGCGATATATTGAATATAGTTTTACTAATTATCAATTCAACTATATTCAATACGTATGTAAATCAACCAAACGAAAAAAAAAAATTGGTACAGAATATCATAGAATAATCAAGCACTATTTCGAAAAAAATAAAAAAAATCAAGCAATCCCCGCAAGGACACCACGATGGTATGGCTTGAAAAAAAGAAATAATTGTATTCAAAATAAACAGTGACCCGGGACCATAACTGGGACTTAACGTGCTAGTCTCGTTCCAGCATGAGTGCAAAGATTTGCTTACATGTGTGTGTGTGTGTGTTGTGTGTGTCGTGTGTCTGTGGTGTGTGTGTGTTGTGGTCTGTGTGTGTCTGTGTCTGTTGGTCTGTGTCTGTGTCGTGTGGGCTGTGTTGTGTCTGTGTCTGTGTCTGTGTGGTGTCTGTGTCTGTGTCTGTGTCTGTGTCTGTGGTTTTGTGTGTGTGTGTGTGTGTGTGTGCGTGTGTGCGTGGCGTTAGCGTGTCACCCCCTAGTTTACTCCACTGCCACATCACGTGTTTGGCGAGGCGGGAGCAAATGGACAGCGGCTAGACTAGGGTGGGTACGCACGCCCCCCACACACACACACACACACACAACAACACACACACACACACACACACACACACACACACAGTCACACACACGCACACAAAGCATACAAACAAAGCTATAATAGAAAAAACTGTATTCGTGTGTGTGTGTGTGTGTGTGGTGTTGTGGTGTGTGTGTGTGTGTGTGGCGTGTTTAGGGGATCAGGCTCTTTACCTCCATGGTATATATGCCTGTGTGTTTATATTTAAATGTATACGCATAGACAAGGGCTTGTCTATACAGGTTTGAATGACATCCTAGGTGAGTGTTATGTAGGGAAAGGGTCTCCAGAAGGGCAATGTTCCGGGGTCTTGGTTGACATTTTTAAAAGGTACTTAGTTTTTTTTTTTGCGTTTTTTTATAAGAAAAAAAATTATTTTGAAAAATAAATATCTATGTAAATAAAAGGGAAAAGGGAAAATCTGCTTGAAACGGGAAAAGAAAAAAATTATTGAGGGAAGACTAAAAAAAGGATATACAATGATATACTCTTCTCTCTCTCCCCCCTTCTTCTCTCTCTCTTCTCCTCTTCCTTCTCTCTCTCCCTCTCTCCTCTCTCTCTCCTCTCTCTCCTCTCTTCCCCCCTTTCTCTCTCTCTCTCTCTTTCCTCTTCTCCTTCTCCTCTCTCTCTCTCTCTCTTCTCTCTTTCTCTCTCAAATTTCCCTTAGGCTTAAGAAATAAAAAAATGCTCATGGTTGAAAAAGACGTATTTGTCTTTCTCTTCATTGCCTTTTTTAGGTCAAGTTAAGTATTTAAAGTTGGGGGTTTGAACCACGCCCCCATTTTTTTTCCATTTAATATTTTTTTTAATAACTTAAATTATCTGGGAAGTTAAATTAGATTGTTTTTATTTTTTTCATGTAATTTTAAAAGAATACGTTAACAGGTCTCTATCGTTTTATGCAAAAAAAAAAATGAAAAAAATATTTTAAAATAAATGGTTGGTTGAAAAGAATTAGTGGTGTTATAGTAGTGTTTGCATTAGTTTAATCAAGGGGGTAAAATCAACAGTAAATAGTAGTAGTAGTAGTATAGTATAGTAGTGAGTAGTAGTAGTTAGTAGGTTTGTTTTGTAGTAGTAGTAATATAGTGTGTAAAGAAAACGTGTTGGGAGCAGTAGTAGGTTTTAGTAGTAAAGGGAAGTTTGTAAGTAGTTAGTATAGTAGTAGTGTAGTAGTAGAAGCAGCATAGGTTAGTAGTAGAAGTAGTAGTAGAAGAAACAGCATTTGAGTTTTGAAATAGTATAGTATAGAAGCGCGTAGTAGTAGTGGTAGTTGGGATGATTGTAGTAGAGTGTAGTAGTAGAGTGGGAGTAGTTAGTAGTAAATTTGTAGTAGGCAGTAGTAGTAGTAGTAGAGTGTAGTAGTAGTAGTATAATAGGAGTAGTATAGTCTTTTTTAAATAGTAGTAGTCGTAGTAGTCGTAGTAGTAGTCGTAGTAAAATAGTAGTAGTAATAGTAAAAAGGGAGTAGTAGTGTAGTAGTTTATTTGTAGTAGTCGTAGTAGTCGTAGTAATAGTATATAGTATATATAGTAGAGTAGTAAATAGTAGTAGTAGCGTGTATCGTAGCGTAGTAGTAGAAAAAGTAATATAATAGTAGTAGTAGTAGTAGAATAGTAAAAAGTAATAGTGTAAAAAGTTTTAGTAGTAGTATAGTAGTAATAGTAATATAGAGTAGTAGTAGTAGTAGTAGTAGAGGGAAAAAAGGAGTAAACATACCACCATTATGAGTTTCCAAAAAGCAGTGCGGGAAGGGTTTAAAATTTTGCAAATTTTTCGAAAACTTTGATGAGTATCTTGTGGATCTTTCGATGAGTTTTTTGCAAAGGGAAAAAAAGGGAAGCAGGGAGGGGGATGGGTGGGAGGGAGGGGGAAAAAAAGAAAAAAGAGGAAGACGCAAACGCTGCAAACTTAAGGAGAACTTTTCTTTTTCAAGAGGAGGAAAAAAAAACTTGAGTAATCCTTTACGAAATCTCACAGAGAAAGACGAAAAAATTGAGTAAGTAAAGGAAATAAAGCCGAAGAAGTCGAGATTGATAGATGGGTGTTTATTAGGGTGTTTCAGGCTTGTATTAGTAGAAAATCAAATAATGATATTAAGTCCAGCACATGCTGCTCTGGTTCCTTGTCAAATGAAAGTGATTCCACCAAATTTTCGTGAAAATTGGGCAATATTTAATGGTCGCGCAAAACGAACGTTTTGATAGCTCCTCTAAGATTCGACCCATGATCTGCATTCTGATCACTCTATCGTGTTCAGAAGAGCCTAGGTACAGGGAAACGAATGTGAAATATCTGTTATGTTTATTTAGTTATTTATTCCTACGCCAACACCTTCTTCTTGAGTTCCGCCCTCATTTTTTTAGGGACGTCTTTCGTGTGGAGGCGGGCAAGCTTCAAGAGGAACTGGGTTTGCCGTTCGTCCTTCGTCCGGTTGCCGAGGAAGCGTTGAATGAGGCTATTCCTCGTTCTGCGAGGTTGTTCGTGACCTTCAGGACACCAGCCCGCTTCTTCGCGCACTTGAAACACGAATCCGTGTTCCATGTTTCAGGACTCAGCTCAAGGAAGGTCAGTTACTGGCCTCCTAGTAGACTTTTCAAGACCTGCATCGACTGCACTGAGCAGAAGGCGGAAAGCGGCCTGTTGAGATTGATTGGTGTCTTCGACTCGGGGCGCCGTGGATTCTTGGTCGTCGAAGGACGCTTCATCCCCTCTACCATCTCCGCCTTCTGCTCCGGGCTGATGCGGTCATCGAAGATGGCCAGTCCGATCAGGTTCTCGGAAAGGTACCAGAGATGGTGCCGCATGGCACGTTCCGCGACCGACGCAACCCCATCGTCGCAGATCCTCTTCACGTCAGCTATGAAGTCCAGGTTGTTCTTGGCTGCGTAGGACGGAATCATTGCCTCATTCCAGTATTTCGCGTAGACCATGGTCACAAAGAACGCAACTCGACGGATCCCCGCCAACTCCCTCCTGCTCATCTCCAGCTGGTCATGGAAGAGCATGATCTTCACGGCGTAGATGGCCTTGGCCATCCATCTGGCCATGTGGTAAGCACCAGGAGCACGGAAGGATGTAGGGACTCCTCCTCCGAGGTAGGCCACGCTGAGCAGGATGATCTCTTTGTAGTCTTCGCGTGGATGATTCCCACAGTCAAGCAGACGTTTCAAGTGACCGAGCATCTGAAGGCGGTGAGCTTCTTCGTCGGATGACAGAGCGGTCGGTGTCAGGGTGCTGTGGTCGCTCTGGTCAACGATAGGCCAACGATTCTGGAGCCTCGTGAAAAAGGGCGATGTTAGTGCCAGATGATGGGACCCATGCAAGCCTCGGAAGACATCCTTCAGAACAACTTCCAGGATGTGGTGGCGGCATGCACAAACCACACCAGGGGCTTCTCCAGTGCACGTTCAATCCTGATACACGCTCCTTGAACCATCCCCGTGTTGGCCGCTGTCGTGTCGAATGCCATTCCAATGATGTTGCCCCTCCAAACTGCTTTCCCGCACCAGCTTCAAGACGGTCCTTCCGCAACAGCTTGTTCTGTCCCATCTGCAGACACAGGAACACCCAGAAGTTCCTCCGTATCCTCCCCGGACACCAAGACGGCACCCTCCTCCAATGCCCTTCCGTCCGCTAGACTGGGTAACAACTTGCCGTCCCAATGCAGGACCAAGGGACTTCAGGCTTGAAGGAGAGAGACATGGCAATCTCTTCGCGGTTCTTGACTCTGGCCTCGGTGGATCGACGAACGGGACAACAGTGATATTGTTCGATGTCGTGGCCGAGGCTCATTGTAGCGGCGGCGTAGGAGGATGTCGCAGCACGGATGGACAGAATGTCGCGCTCCCAAGCAATAGGGTTAGCTATCTTTTGGTGAGCTTATTCTCCTTAGGAGGTCGACGGCGTGGACATTTAGCTGGTGTCGGAGCTTTGAAGTCGTCGTCCTCGGTTTCTTCGTTGGACGATGAGGATGTAGTAGAAGACTCCAAGTCCAAAGCCACGTCACGATCAAGAGTGGATGACGAAGCAGCCGCGTCCTTCTTCTTCATCTCCTCCATCCTTTGTCTCTTACGTCGCTTCTCCTCAATCGCTCGCTTCAGCTTCTCGTCCACGCCAGCCATCGAGCAGCTTTGCCAGTCCTCCCTCTGAGCCTCCAAGAACGCCTTGTCTTCCTCGGGGATCTTCGCTTCCATTGCCTTGGAATGCGCGATGTCGAACATGTCTTCGAGGCTGTCTCTGAAGATGCATCTCTTCATTTCTTCCGTCTCTGTCTTCCGTGACTTGGATTTCGCCAAGGCGCCGTACTCCTCGTACAGTTTGAGGATCTTCTTCACCCACGACACATCGGACGTCGGAATGTTCGCACGTCACCACACTTCCAAGACCTTCTCAGCGGTAGAAGCTGCTGCAGCAAAAAGAACCTCCTTCTGGATCTTGTGGTGGAACAAAAACACCTGGAGAACCTGGCCTCTCGACGGAAGACGATTCCCCGGAAATGACGATGTTGGGGACTTCTCCAGTAGCCATACCACGTCCGTAGATCGTATTTCACACGCCATCACGTTAGACCTGGGAACACAAAAGAGACCAGAATACAATTTTTTTATTTTACATCTATAAATACATACATAGGCATTAGCTACATTATTTATAGTGATGGAAATACAAAGGATACGGCAGGCACACACTTAAAACGACTAAGTTCACACACTAAGATAGTTGTAATATAGATGTAGTGAGAAACAAACCGACACAAAGGACACCACACGCGACAACGACACACGCGACAACTACCTCACTCTCTGACGCCGAGCAGAAAACTGAACGAAATGCGCGACCAGTAAAAGACGAGAGAGGAAGCTGAAAGTTTTCCTGATTGAACTTGTCACGACAGGGAACAAGGGCAACATGTGCTGGAGTGTGTCCGATACACGTAGGTTTCTTGGGACACCCTAGTGTTTATGTAATGATATATAGATATAGGTAGAAATAAAGCTAGATATAGATAAATAGGTTACTAGATAGATAGGTAGGTAAGAAGGTTGGTGGTTAGGTAGCGACGAGAGAGAGAGAGAGAGAGAGAGAGAGAGAGAGAGAGAGAGAGAGAGAGAGAGAGAGAGAGAGAGAGAGAGAGAGAGAGAGAGAGAGAGAGAGGAAGAGTAGTTTAAGAGTACTTATTATATTATGAGTGATGCACACACAGCATAAACTGAATGTCTGTTATGGTATTAGGTCTTCAAATGGAGGCTTTTCAACAAACTGTCTAATTGCACACACCAGGAAAACCCTTGAAAGGACGTAACGCTCATAGAATCTACCTGAAAAACATCTTTTGCTGGTATCCATATGGAGTTTATTTATCAGTAATGATCAAATGTCTTTTCTTTCCCTCCCAATACGTAGACTTGGAATTGGTGGTACAAAATAGTTATCATGTCGTTTGCCTACATGACTTTCTTGTATGACCTCGAAATCCCAGGCTTATGGAGATGAGACGAAAGAATAAGACGGAAGATCTTAAAATAGTAGTGACTTTGTGGAAAATAACTCATCTATTTTTATTTGTTGCATGAATGAATAGGAAGTAAAATAGTTCCCTTAATAGAAGAATCGATGGAGATCAGATCAGATATCCATTAAGAAAACGCAGGAGAGCAGGATGGAAGAGCCAACGCTGAGAATTTTAAGAGTTTTGTACTTTCTTTCTCCCTTCTTTTCCATCTAACTCTTTTCTTACGACTTAGGAACTATTCTACGACGCTCCACTGATGATCAAATAAACGTCCACCTCATCACCACCGCATCCTCATAAAAAAGATAAATAAATATGGCAATAAGAACCCATTGAAGAGAGTCAATGGGGGATAAGATTAATGAGATCTCAGCAGAGAAGAAACACGGATGAGGAAAAAGTAGAATTTTTCAAAACAATGTGTCAGCAAAGTGTGAGTCTTTCTACCGTTTAAAGTTTTTCTCGATTTTTTCCATCTGGTACACATTTTTCTCTTTGCCTTTCCTTGTGTTTACCCTCTGTGCCCCCCTCCCTGTCCTTGTGTTTACCCTCTGCTGTGCCCCCCTCCTGTCCCTTGTGTTTTACCCTCTGTGCCCCCCTAGCCCTGTCCTTGTGTTTACCCTCTGTGCCCCCATCCCCTGTCCTTGTGGTTTACCTCTGTGCCCCCCCCCTCCTGTCCCTTGTGTTTAACCCTCTGTGCCCCCCTCACCTGTCCTTTTTGTTTCCCTTCTGTGCCGGCCCCCCTCCCTGTCCTTGTGTTTACCCTCTTGTGTCCCCCCTTCCTTCCTTGTGTTTACCCTCTGTGGCCCCCTCAGCTGTCCTTGTTTTGACCCTCTGTGCCCCCCTCCCTGTCCTTGTGTTTACCCTCTGTGCCCCTCCCTTTCCTTGTGTTTACCCTCTGTGCCCCCCTCCCTGTCCTTGTGTTTTCTCCCCTCTGTGGCACCCCTTCCTGTCCTTGTGTTTACCCTCTGTGCCCCCCTCCCTGTCCTTGTGTTTACCCTCTGTGCCCCCCTCCCTGTCCTTGTGTTTACCCTCTGTGCCCCCCTCCCTGTCCTTGTGTTTACCCTCTGAGCCCCCCTCCCTGTCCTTGTGTTTACCCTCTGTGCCCCCCTCCCTGTCCTTGTTTACCCTCTGTGCCCCCCCCCCTGTCCTTGTGTTTACCCTCTGTGCCCCCCTCCCTGTCCTTGTGTTTACCCTCTGTGCCCCCCTCCCTGTCCTTGTGTTTACCCTCTGTGCCCCCCTCCCTGTCCTTGTGTTTACCCTCTGTCCCCCTCCCTGTCCTTGTGTTTACCCTCGGGCCCCCCCTCCCTGTCCTTGTGTTTACCCTCGTGCCCCCCTCCCTGTCCTTGTGTTTACCCCTGTGCCCCCCTCCCTGTCCTTGTGTTTACCCTCTGTGCCCCCCTCCCTGTCCTTGTGTTTACCTCTGACCCCCCTCCCTGTCCTTGTGTTTACCCTGTGCCCCCCTCCCTGTCCTTGTGTTTACCCTCTGTCCCCCCCCTCCCTGTCCTTGTGTTTACCCTCTGTGCCCCCCTCCCTGCCCTTTTGTGTTTACCCTCTAGCCCCCTCCCTGTCCTTGTGTTTACCCTCTGCCCCCCCCCCTGTCCTTGTGTTTACCCTCTGTGCCCCCTCCCTGTCCTTGTGTTTACCCTCTGAGCCCCCCCCTGTCCTTGTGTTTACCCTCTGTGCCCCCCTCCCTGTCCTTGTGTTTACCCTCTGGCCCCCCTTCCTGTCCTTGTGTTTCCCCTCTGTGCCCCCCTCCCTGTCCTTGTGTTTACCCTCTGTGCCCCCCTCCTGTCCTTGTGTTTCCCCTCTGTGCCCCCCTTCCTGTCCTTGTGTTTACCCTCTGGCCCCCCTTCCTGTCCTTGTGTTTACCCTCTGTGCCCCCCTCCCTGTCCTTGTGTTTACCCTCTGGGCCCCCTCCTGTCCTTGTGTTTACCCTCGGGGCCCCCCCTTCCTGTCCTTGTGTTTACCCTCTGTGCCCCCCTCCCTGTCCTTGTGTTTACCCTCTGTGCCCCCTCCCTGTCCTTGTTTTTTACCCTCTGTGCCCCCCTCCCTGTCCTTGTTTTTTACCCTGTGCCCCCCTCCCTGTCCTTGTGTTTACCCTCTGTGCCCCCCTCCCTGTCCTTGTGTTTACCCTCGGGTGCCCCCCCCCCTGTCCTTGTGTTTACCCTCTGTGCCCCCTCCCTGTCCTTGTGTTTACCCTCTGTGCCCCCCTCCCTGTCCTTTTGTGTTTACCTCTGTGCCCCCCCCCTGTCCTTGTTTTTACCCTCTGTACCCTTCCTGCCCTTTGGCACGGGCGGCAAGGCGAGCGAGGAATGCAAGGGGGAAGAGAAGATATAAGTGGATAGGTTTGCGTTCTCATGCAAATCACTGGGCGACGAAAACTCATTTCTTTTCGGCAATATGTAAGAATGCAAAGATACATCCGCGCCAAGTCATGTTTTTATTATCTTTTTGTTCACCTTCACACAACACCAAAAAACACACACACACACAAACCACACACAAAGCACGCACGCAAAGCACGCACGCACGCAACGCACGCACGCACGGCACGCACGCACGCACCACGCACGCACGCACACACACACACACACACACACACACACACCACACACCCCACACACACACACACACACACACACACACACACACACACACACACACACACACACACACACACACACACACACACATACACACACACACAC
>JACEEZ010010235.1:75000-107500 GCA_016584305.1 Chionoecetes opilio | reverse complement strand
TCTCTCTCTCTCTCTCTTCTCTCTCTCTCTCTCTCTCTCTCTCTCTCCTCTCTCTCTCTCTCTCTCTCTCTCTCTCTCTCTCTCTCTCTCTCTCTCTCTCTCTCTCATCGGCGTAAATGTGTTTTTTTTTGCATGCAGATTTAAATACGGTTTCTGCGAATACACCTATTATGCTGCGTTTTCATCTTTCAATTTTTTATATAGTACATAATAATGCCTTTATTTGCGACTCGTAATCAGAGCTGCGTAGTATCCAAATACAAAATACACCCAAAACAAGAATATTAGAAAACATCGCGAAAAGCTTATTATTGAATGAGTATAGTTTGTTAGATCTCTATTTTTTCTCGATTTTTCTCTATATCTTATCTTTATTTCTGTTAGATCTCTATCTTTTCTCGATTGTTCTCTATCTCTTTTTCTTTCTTTCTCCTATCTATATATTGATATCCATTCTCTCTCGATCTCGATCTCGATTTTTGTATAGATCTCTACATCCCTTCTTGTTGTTGTCCCGCAGGCGCCATCTTCGACCAGGCTTCGAGGGAGATCCAAGGCGCCTTCCTGCACGCCATCCAACAACACAATCAAAACACCACCGGCAGCAGGTTTCAGCTTCACGCCTTCGTGGACATCATCGGCACGGCGGACGCGTTCAAGATCTCCAGACTGAGTGAGTGTTTGGTGCAGCCGTTTTTTGAGTGGGTGTTTGGTGCAGCCCGTTTTCTGAGTGAATGTTTGGTGCAGCCGTTTTTTGAGAAAGTATTTGGTGCAGCCGTTTTCTGAGAAAGTGTTTGGTGCAGCCTTTCAGTGAGTTTGGTGCAGCCGTTTCGAGTGAGTGTTTGGTGCAGCCGTTTTCTAGAGTGAGTGTTTGGTGCAGCCGTTTTCAGAGTGAGTGTTTGGTGCAGCCGTTTTCAGAGTGAGTGTTTGGTGCAGCCGTTTTCAGAGTGAGTGTTTGGTGCAGCCGTTTTCAGAGTGAGTGTTTGGTGCAGCCGTTTTCAGAGTGAGTGTTTGGTGCAGCCCGTTTTCTGAGTGAGTGTTTGGTGCAGCCGTTTTCTGAGTGAGTGTTTGGTGCAGCCCGTTTTCTGAGTGAGTGTTTGGTGCAGCCGTTTTCAGAGTGAGTGTTTGGTGCAGCCCGTTTTCTGAGTGAGTGTTTGGTGCAGGCCGTTTTCTGAGTGTGTTTGGTGCGCCGTTTTCGAGTGAGTGTTTGGTGCAGCCGCTATTTCTGAGTGAGTGTTTGTGCATCCCGTTTTTCAGAGTGAGTGTTTGGTGCAGCCCTATTTCTGAGTGAGTGTTTGGTGCATCCCGTTTTCTGAGTGAGTGTTTGGTGCAGCCCTATTTCTGAGTGAGTGTTTGGTGCAGGCCGTTTTCTGAGTGAGTGTTTGGTGCAGCCCTATTTCTGAGTGAGTGTTTGGTGCAGCCTATTTTGAGTGAGTGTTTGGTGCAGCCGTTTTCAGAGTGAGTGTTTGGTGCAGCCGTTATCAGAGTGAGTGTTTGGTGCATCCCGTTTCTGAGTGTTTGGTGCAGCCCTATTTCTGAGTGAGTGTTTGGTGCAGCCCATTTCTGAGTGAGTGTTGGTGCAGCCCTATTTCTGAGTGAGTGTTTGGTGCATCCCGTTTTCTGAGTGAGTGTTTGGTGCAGCCCTATTTCTGAGTGAGTGTTTGGTGCAGCCCTATTTCAGAGTGAGTGTTTTGGTGCAGCCTATTTCTGAGTGAGTGTTTGGTGCATCCCGTTTTCTGAGTGAGTGTTTGGTGCAGCCCTATTTCTGAGTGAGTGTTTGGTGCATCCCGTTTTCTGAGTGAGTGTTTGGTGCAGCCCTATTTCTGAGTGAGTGTTTGGTGCAGCCCGTTTTCTGATTGAGTGTTTGGTGCAGCCCATTTTCTGAGTGAGTGTTTGGTGCAGCCCTATTCTGAGTGAGTGTTTGGTGCAGCCGTTTTCAGAGTGAGTGTTTGGTGCAGCCGTTATCAGAGTGAGTGTTTGGTGCATCCCGTTTTCTGAGTGAGTGTTTGGTGCAGCCCTATTTCTGAGTGAGTGTTTGGTGCAGCCGTTTTCAGAGTGAGTGTTTGGTGCAGCCGTTATCAGAGTGAGTGTTGGTGCACCCGTTTTCAGAGTTGAGTGTTTGGTGCAGCCGTTTTCAGAGTGAGTGTTGTTGCAGCCGTTTTCAGAGTGAGTGTTTGGTGCAGCCGTTTTCAGAGTGAGTGTTTGGTGCAGCCCGTTTTCTGAGTGAATGTTTGGTGCAGCCGTTTTCAGAGTGAGTGTTTGGTGCAGCCGTTTTCAGAGTGAATGTTTGGTGCAGCCGTTTTCAGAGTGAGTGTTTGGTGCAGCCGTTTTCAGAGTGAGTGTTTGGTGCAGCCCGTTTAGTGAGTGTTATTATATGATATTCACAAAAAATCATCTAAATGGTAGTCAAATGAATATAAAAATTACGTTCTGGGTCTCAAGGGGTTAATGTCAGGGAAAGATGGAATGATAGAGACGTTAAAGGTTAAAGGATTCGATAAAAATATTTAGTTAGTTATTTGTCAGTGGGATGAACGGTCTGATTGGAGAAGAAGGCAATTACGTGGTGAATAATTTCTAGATGAATGAGAGGGAATGGCAAAGAGGTGATACCAAAATAAGGTTCCTCCACAATCATGAACGCTTCCTTGATGTATTAGGCGGGTTTTCCGAAGAGAGAGAAAGAGAGACTTCGAAAGAAACAATGATAATATTCTTGCGAGAGGGAATGTACAACAGGAATTACGTGTGTTATTTTTGTCCCTACACTTTAACACTTTAACACTTTATTATGTTTGCCATTTTACAAATTTTTATAATGAATATAACAGGATATGGGGTTGCAAACAGCCCTTTACAAGCAAAAGCTTTTTGGGCCAAGGTGTGGAGAGAGAGGGAAAACACACAGAAAAAATAATAAATAAACACAAGGTATATAAATACTAAACAAATACTGACATAAACAGGCGATGATAGTTAGCAAGTTACTTAGACTAATTTACAGGATAATATACACTAGTAATAAATAATATTAAACAGTTGCTGTGAAGAATTACACAAGAAATAAGTACACGAATAATAATAACAATGATAATAGTACACAGAGCTAGTATAATGATAATAAATGTTTCTTGAATGTATGTTTAAAAGTGCTTAAGCTAGGTGAATGTTTGATATGTACAGGGATATCATTCCATAACTTGGGACCTTGGTACATTAGGGAATGTTTGTATAGGGTTAGTCTATGACTAGGTATGGACAGGGAGCGTTGGTTGCGGGTTTGGTAATTGTGAAGTAGTTTGTCATTATTGTAGTTAGAATGCTACTAAAACCCTAAATGCAAGATTCAAAAGAAAGGCACTGCTGCTCTGTTAAAGACTTCCATAATGAGAGAGAGAGAGAGAGAGAGAGAGAGAGAGAGAGAGAGAGAGAGAGAGAGAGAGAGAGAGAGAGAGAGGTATAAGCTACATAGATAGACAAAAAACAAGTGAAATATAAAGATAATATAGGACTTTTAGATTTATAAAACAACAGAGTCAACTACTATTATAGATTTAGAATAAATAAGTCTAAAGAACAGGGTAGATCCAATACCTACTGTGCAAAGCTAATACAAGGAACGCATCTTTCCATGTTTCTGTTTTGCGCTTTTTTCTTATTTTTACTGCCATGCCATGAAAGAAACATATTTATGATGGAAATTTCTCGATTGGAGGCGGAAAACTGGAAGTGACGTATTCCCCTCAATACGATATCCCTCGGGGGTAGATCAGAGGCCAGGCTTTAGCATACCACATCGTCCTGACTTTTTTTTTTATCTATCTTTCTATCTATCTATATTTATACCTATCTATCTATCTCATCTTATCTAGCATCGCATCAGCATCGCATCAGCATCCCCAGACATCTCCCACGACTCAAAATGTAGTCACTCTTACTTCTCCCTCGGTTCACCACATTTCTCGGTTCACTCCCTCCCCGTTCTCCTCTTCCTCCTTCTCGTGTAGCCTTTGCTCTTGCCTTTTTCTTCTTCTTAGCCGCTATTCCTTTTGTCGTATCAGTCAATAACAGGAATAAATAGGATAATGGAATAAGGAAAGACGGAGAACAAACTGATGAAATAAACAGATGACAAAGTAGTGGTTTTCACACAGAAGGTCAAAGTAGTAATGGCTTTCACCTAGGAAGTTGAAGTAAATGACTTTTTTTGCTCAAGCTCAAAAAGAAAGTCGAAGTTAGTGACTTGTTTTTGATGGAGAAGGGACAGGAAAACAGTAAGGGCGATTTTAGGGAATGATGACAATAAGGGCGAGTCTAGGGGCAAAGTTACTTGTCCAGAATTGTATAAATTACAGGAAAAGAAAGTAGGAAACGCACTGCTTCTCTTGTGTCTATGGTTAAGGCAGCATGAGCGAAACCGTAAGTAGAAGTGAAATCTTTTTGTTATGCAGTTCGGACATTATGGATTGCAGCTCTCATGCAGTAGGCTGTATACAGTAGGATGTAATAGGAAAACTGTGTTGAGTAGGAATTATTAGGATGTGAAATAGACATCCATGTGCTGTGTTATCATACATGTAAGCGTTGTTTAGAGCTGATGCGTGATGTAGGCGTTGTTTAGAGCTGATGCGTGATGTAGGCGTTGCTTAGAGCTGATGCGTGATGTAGGCGTTGTTTAGAGCTGATGCGTGATGTAGGCGTTGCTTAGAGCTGATGCGTGATGTAGGCGTTGTTTAGAGCTGATGCGTGATGTAGGCGTTGTTTAGAGCTGATGTGTGATGTAGGCGTTGTTTAGAGCTGATGTGTGATGTAGGCGTTGTTTAGAGCTGATGCGTGATGTAGGCGTTGTTTAGAGCTGATGCGTGATGTAGGCGTTGTTTAGAGCTGATGCGTGATGTAGGCGTTGTTTAGAGCTGATGCGTGATGTAGGCGTTGTTTAGAGCTGATGCGTGATGTAGGCGTTGTTTAGAGCTGGTGCGTGATGTAGGCGTTGTTTAGAGCTGATGCGTGATGTAGGCGTTGTTTAGAGCTGATGTGTGATGTAGGCGTTGTTTAGAGCTGATGCGTGATGTAGGCGTTGTTTAGAGCTGGTGCGTGATGTAGGCGTTGTTTAGAGCTGGTGCGTGATGTAGACGTTGTTTAGAGCTGGTGCGTGATGTAGGCGTTGTTTAGAGCTGGTGCGTGATGTAGACGTTGTTTAGAGCTGATGTGTGATGTAGGCGTTGTTTAGAGCTGGTGCGTGATGTAGACGTTGTTTAGAAACTGATGTGGTGGTAGGCGTTGTTAGAAGTGGATGCGTATGTAAGGCGTTGTTTAGAGCTGATGCGTGATGTAGGCGTTGTTTAGAGCTGTGTGTGATGTAGGCGTTGTTAGAGCTGGTGTGTGATATAGGCTTTTTTAGAGCTGATGCGTGAGTAGGCGTTTTTGAGAGCTGATGTATGATGTAGGCGTTGTTTAGAGCGATGTGTGATGTAGGCGTTTGTTAGAGCTGATGTGTGATGTGGCGTTGTTTAGAGCTGAGTGGGATGTAGGCGTTTTTTAGAGCTGATGTGTGATGTAGGCGTTGTTTAGAGCTGATGTGTGATGTAGGCGTTGGTTTAGAGCTGATGTGTATGTAGGCGTTGTTGAGAGCTGATGTGTGATGTAGGCGTTGTTTAGAGTGGTGTGTTATGTAGGCGGTTTTGTTTTTTTGGGTGATGCGTGATGTAGGCGTTGTTTTGAGCTGGTGTGTGATGTAGGCGTTGTTTAGAGTGGATGTGTGATGTAGGCGTTGTTTAGAGCGGTATGCGGTGATGTAGGCGTTGTTGAGAGCTGATTGCGTATGTAGGCGTTTGAGTTGATGGTGATGTAGGCGTGTTTAGAAGCTGATGCGTGATTGTAGGCGTTGTTGACAGCTGATGCGTGTGTAGGCGTTGTTAGAGGCTTATGGGGTGATGTAGGGGTTGTTTAGAGCTGATGCGTGATTGTAGGCGTTTTTAAAGCTGATGCGTGATGTTAGGCTTGTTTAGAGCTGATTTCGTGATTTTTTTGGCGTTGTTGAGAGCTGATGTTATGATGTAGGCGTTGTTTAGAGCTGATGCGTGATGTAGGCGTGTTAGAGCTGATGCGTGATGTAGGCGTGTTTAGAGCTGATGTGATGATGTAGGCGTTGTTAGAGCTGATGCGTGATGTAGGCGTTGTTTAGAGCTGATGCGTGATGTAGGCGTTGTTTAGAGCTGATGTGTGATGTAGGCGTTGCTTAGAGCTGATGGTGATGTAGGCGTTGTTTAGAGCGATGTGTGATGTAGGCGTTGTTTAGAGCTGAGTGCGTGATGTAGGCGTTGTTTAGAGCTGATGTGTGATGTAGGCGTTGCTTAGAGCTGTGCGTGATGTAGGCGTTGTTTAGAGCTGATGCGTGATGTAGGCGTTGCTTAGAGCTGATGTGTGATGTAGGCGTTGTTAGAGCTGATGCGTGATGTAGGCGTTGTTTAGAGCTGATGTGTGATGTAGGCGTTGTTTTGAGCTGATGTGTGATGTAGGCGTTGTTTAGAGCTGATGCGTGATGTAGGCGTTGTTAGAGCTGATGCGTGATGTAGGCGTTGTTTAGAGCTGATGTATGATGTAGGCGTTGTTTAGAGCTGATGGTGATGTATGTAAGGCGTGTGTTTAGAGCTGATGTGTGATGTAGGCGTTGTTTAGAGCTGATGTGTGATGTAGGCGTTGTTTAGAGCTGATGTGTGATGTAGGCGTTGTTTAGAGCTGATGTGT
The DNA here is from genome assembly GCA_016584305.1 of Chionoecetes opilio. Taxonomy (NCBI): domain Eukaryota; kingdom Metazoa; phylum Arthropoda; class Malacostraca; order Decapoda; family Majidae; genus Chionoecetes; species Chionoecetes opilio. The sequence continues at coordinate 100,753 of JACEEZ010010235.1, read as the reverse complement.
GATGTAGGCGTTGTTTAGAGCTGATGTGTGATGTAGGCGTTGTTTAGAGCTGATGTGTGATGTAGGCGTTGTTAGAGCTGGTGCGTGATGTAGGCGTTGTTTAGAGCTGATGGTGATGTAGGCGTTGTTTAGAGCTGGATGTGTGATGTAGGGCGTTGTTTAGAGCTGGTGCGTGATGTAGGCGTGTTTAGAGCTGATGGTGATGTAGGCGTGTTTAGAGCTGATGTGTGATGTAGCGTTGTTTAGAGCTGGTGCGTGATGTAGGCGTTGTTTAGAGCTGATGCGTGATGTAGGCGTTGTTAGAGTGATGTGTGATGTAGGCGTTTTAGATGTGAGTGATGTAGCGTTGTTGAGAGCTGGTGCGTGAGTCAGCGTTTTGAGAGCCTGATGGGTGATGAGGCGTGTTTAGAAGCTGATGTGTGAGTAGGCGTTGTTAGAGCTGAGCGTGACGTAGGCGTTGTTTAGAGCTGATGCGGATGTAGGCTTTTGTTTACGAGCTGATGTGTGTGGGCGTGTTAGAGCTATGGTGATGTAGCGTGTTAGAGCGATGTGTGATGTAGGCGTTGTTTAGAGCTGATGCGTGAGTAGGCGTTGTTTAAAAGCTGGTGCGTGATGTAGGCGGGGTTAGAGCTGGTGCGTGATGTAGGCGTTGTTTAGAGCTGATGCGTGATGTAGGCGTTGTTTAGAGCTGATGTGTGATGTAGGCGTTGTTTAGAGCTGGTGCGTGATGTAGGCGTTGTTTAGAGCTGATGCGTGATGTAGGCGTTGTTGAGATTTGATGTGCTGTGTCGCTACTAAGTATTAGTAAATGCGTGTGTTAGTAACAAAGTGCTTGCCGTGCATCCGTTACCCTCACCTCATGCGGGAGAGATTGGGCTCACTAACCAGTAAAGTAAATGAAAGTAAAGTTAAAAGTATGAGCTACGGGTTACTAAACTTTTTATTGTTTTATTCACATCATTATAATTTATTTCATTATCCCATTGCTCACACACGCACACGTACACGCTTCTTATTACGACTCGTTTTCATCCTTTATTCAAGAACTTTGTGGAATTGACTCATGCTAGAGATACTTGTGCAAATTCACCTGTGTGCTCATCAGGGGCAAGATACTCCACGGTTTATTACGTTGACAGTAAGGTCGCTTCTCCCAGCTTATCCTAAGGGCCCGAGCGACCTTGCAAACACTTAAGGAATTTTTCACCTGAGTCTCTCCCTAAGATCTTCTCTCCATCCACCCGGAGGTCCTCTGGGAGACGTTAAGCCCTTTGTTCCCTGTCTCATAAATTCTGGAGTTTGTAAGTGTTATAGTCTATTATGAAAGCATTTGCAAGGCCCCTACAGACTTCAATATAATAATAGCAGTTATCTCCTTGGGTATATATGAACATCTATAAACATTGCAAAACGATTATGCCGGCATTACCGAAATTCCTGCAGAGCTCATTCGGGTGCGGCAATCTAGTGCATGGCTGCCATTACCAAGGGATTGACGGAAGAACGAGAACGCTGCACGACTTTGACACGGCGAGTACGTGGCCAGTGTTAAGGGCCATTGTGGGTACGGCATGGCCCTAAGGGTGTCGTATGGTGCAGGGTGGGTGAAGGTGTAGACACTGTAGTGGTCGTAACACACACACACACACACACACACACACACACACACACACACACACACACACACACACACACACACCCACACACACACACACATACACACACACACACACACACACACACACACACACACACTTTATTGAAACATGGAGAGAGAGAAAAGAATCACGCAAGGCTTGAAAAAGAAACTGTACCGATGGAAACAAAATATAAGCCAATACTATTTATAACAAACTTTACCGAAGCCGTAACAATCATCAGTCACACTTCACCACCATTAATACGAGGCAACACAACCGCTAAGAGATCAAAATAACATCATAGAAAAGAAAAGCAGAAAGTCTCCTTACACAATAACATGTTGACCTTGCACGCTGTGGTGTTCCTGGTGCCTGCAGCGTTACTTTGGCCCGGGAGTGAACCGAGTTGGGGTTAGGACAAGGCTGCTACTTGTGGTGCTCTACATTCATAAATCTTTTGTGTACAAAGTCATCGAACAGCAAACATGGAGCTGCGTAATATACGTGGCTAATTAAGCGGCGTAGAAAATAAACCACCGCACCGAGTCAGGGAATAGGTCCGGTGTGGCCTGAGTGGAAATTACGTTGTGTGTTTTGTGCGGTAGAGTTGGAGGTGTTTCTCCCGCTATTTGCCTCCAGTGCCTGCCTTTCTACCCTATGTTTTATTTTAAGGCCTCACGTTATCCACCGAGGCTAAGCAAATGATCTCGCTGGGATGAGTTACTGCGCAGGCAGGATACCAAGTCTGATACTCCACCCGAAATTGCCTGTTTAAGTAAAGTTTTGTTTTATTATTATTAACAGCTCAGTAGTCAGTAGTGAAATGGCGCAACATCTTCCCCGATAGAGAAAAAAATAAGGCATTTATACCTAATTAATGGAAGGAATAACAAGAACAATATACTTTGATATACTTAAATTGTTGGCTTCTTTTTTTCCTCTGCTCTTTGCCAGTCTCCTTTGATACAAAAACATTCAAATATATAAATAATACATTTACAAGAAGGTAAAGGTTTTAATAAATTTATATTGGAAGTTATTTATATATATGTGTATATATGAATAGTTTTATGGGTAAAAAAAAGAAGATTTGCATGAGAAGAGCACACCTTAATTCAACGCCTTGACGCCTTGGTTCTGCCCCTGTGTTTGACTCGTCGAGGTTGGCCGAATTAATAGCGTTCCAAGAGATGTCGAGGAATTGTGTGTGGTGCATGGTTATGTTGAGAGAGAGAGAGAGAGAGAGAGAGAGAGAGAGAGAGAGAGAGAGAGAGAGAGAGAGAGAGAGAGAGAGAGAGAGAGAGAGAGAGAGAGAGAGAGAGAGAGAGAGAGAGAGAGAAGACTACCAAAGTCGAAGGATGTAAGGAAGAAGATGAAAAATTGAAATAATAAAACGAGAGAGGATATGCAATCAGAAAATGAGAAAGAGGAAGAAGAAAATATACAATGAGTAGCACAGGAAAGATTGTAATGAGATGAAAAGGAGGAGGAGGAAGAAAGAAAAAGGAAGACGAGGAGTGAAGGATGATGCAAGAAAATTAAAATCTTAATTGAATAGAGAAAGATATTACAAAAGAATATCAATAATATTCTTAAGCTATTTGAATTTGATGGGTAGAAAGGTAGATTCTTGTGTATCCAACTATATGCACGTATAATATGGGTGATATTTTACGTGCCTATAAAAGGAAAGTCACTTCGAAATTGAAATAGTTTTTCTAAGATGGAATTTAACTTTCTCCTGCGTTAAAACTGGACTTACAGATTATGCAAATGAGAAGCGAAAATAAAACAGCCAATGAGAGAGAGAGAGAGAGAGAGAGAGAGAGAGAGAGAGAGAGAGAGAGAGAAGAGAGGAGAGGAGAGAGAGAGAGAGAGAGAGAGATAGAGGAGAGTAGAGGAGAGAGAGAGACGAGAGAGAGAGAGAGAGAGAGAGAGAGAGAGAGAGAACATAAGAACATAAGAAAAAAGGAAGACAAAGGGCCCGGCCCGAGAGGGAGAGAGAGAGAAAAAGGGAGAGAGAGGAGGAAGAGAGAGAGAGAGAGAGAGAGAGAAGAAAAGAGAGAGAGAAGGGAGAGAGAGAGAAGAGAGGAGACGAGGAGGAGAGAGAGAACATAAAACATAAGAAATAAGAAGTAAAGAGACCTCGAGGAGGAGAGAAGGAGAGAGAGAGAGAGAAGACGAGAGAGTTGAGAGGAGAGAGAGGAAGAGAGAGAGAGAGAGAGAGAGAACTAAGAACAAGAAAATAAGGAAGCTACAAGAGGCCGCGTCGAGAGAGAGAGGAGAGAGAGAGAGAGGCGAGAAAGGCAAGAGAGGAGACGGAGATACGGGAGAGAGAAGGGAGAGAGAGAGAAGATGAAATAGAGAGAGAGAAGAGAGAGAGAGAACATAAGACATAAGAAATAAGAAGCGATAAAAGAGGCGCCCGAGAGAGAGAGAGAGAGAGAGAGGGGAGAGGGGGAGATGGAGAGAGAGAGAGAGAGAGAGAGAGAGAGAAGGAGAGAGAGAGAGAGAGAGAGAGAGAGAGAGACATTAAGAAATAAGAAAATAAGGAAGGCTAAAAGAGGCCGCGTCCGAGAGAGAGAGAGAGAGAGAGAGAGAGAGAGAGAGAGAGAGAAGAGAGAGGACGAGAGAGAAGAGAGAGAGGAAAAGAGAGAGAGAGAAGAGAGGAGAGAGAGAGAGAGATTAAAAGACCCCTGAAGAAAAGATTTTTCAAGTTCGTCGATAAGTGAAAAACGAAAGAAGATACAAGGACAAATAAAAGAAGAGAGTAAGCAGAGGACACGGTAAGACGAGGAGGAGGATAACACCAAGGGAAGCAAGAAGCAGGAGGAGGGGAAAGACTGGGTACTCTTATGCTGCCACCGATGGGAAGGCGGTGCGCGGCTCAACGCCAAAGGAGATTATATAGGACGCAGATGGCGCTTTGAGTCCTTATGGAAATGACCTGAAGAGATGTCCAAGGGTAGAAGGAAGGCTGGAGGGATAAAGGGGGGGGGGGAGAGAGAGAGAGAGAGAGAGAGAGAGAGAGAGAGAGAGAGAGAGAGAGAGAGAGAGAGAGAGAGAGAGAGAGAGGAGAGAGAAGAGAGAGAGATGCGGAAGAAGGAGAGAACGGAGGGAGAAAAATGGAATGTATATATGTGAAAATTTGAGATCATAGAATGCTTAACCTCTGCAGGCCCAGAACGTAATTTTCATTGTAATATAACCACCATTAAACGATTTCAATGAACATAGAATAAATTTTATAGATATGACCTGTTTAGTTTCCTTATCCACTAACTACGTAATTTGGAATATTAAGTAACTTTTTCGTAATTTTATGGCTAAGATAAGATTTTCATCCTATCTAGACACTTTGCAAGTACCAACTACAAGGTTATTGACTATACAAAGCGCCGCCACGTCAGCACGAACTAGGCGGACTCGAACCGCTGACCGAATGCACAGGGACGCTGCACATTGCGAGCTCACGTCTCTACCAACCTTGCCACCCTGACGGGCAATTTTATGGCTAACAACAGACGATTTCATATAGCAAAGGAACGATCTGGCCGTGAAGGGGTTAATAAGAATGAATAGTAATAACAGTGTTTAAGAGAGAAATATTCAGAGAAAGAGAGAGAGAGAGACAGAGAAAGAGAGCGAGAGCGAGAGAGGGTGTTAGTAAATGTGTGTGTGTGTGTGTGTGTATATGTGTGTGTGTGTGTGTGTGTGTGTGTGTGTGTGTGTGTGTGTGTTGTGTGCCTAACCCCATCTAACCAATGTAACCTAACCTATTAGCCGCACAATGTATAATTCCTCCCTATGCAATGTTAATCTCGGTGGGGAGATGGAGGGGAAAGGTGGACGGCGACACAGTAATAGGAAATTATAGGCAGGGCCTCTTGGGGTGTTGTGTTACTCTGACTATTCATTGGTTTTGAGAGAGAGAGAGAGAGAGAGAGAGAGAGAGAGAGAGAGAGAGAGAGAGAGAGAGAGAGAGAGAGAGAGAGAGAGAGAGAGAGAGAGAGAGAGAGAGAGAGAGAGAGAGAAAGAAAAAAAAATTATATATAGTTCTACTTTTATTACTTAGTTGTATCTGCAATTCTAGCCTAGTATTATTTTATTATACTGTTTTTCCTATTGATATATGAAATGGTATAGAAAACGTAGACATTTCTATATAAATGTGTACTGGATTTAAATGACCTTTGGCTTTTTAAAGGAACTTCTGAACCAATGAACAAGTGGGTTGAGTCGCCCTAGCTATAACCCTAAGATCCCCCACCTCCACCCCATTCCCCCACCCACCCCACCACCAAGCCTCCCAACCCCCCATAACACCCTTATTCTTCTAACCACTCCTACACCCTCCCCCCCCGCCCACCCCATCCCCAACTTCCCCACCATCTGTGCTCCCCACCTCCTCTACTACTCCCCCATGCATCCCTCGCCACTCCACCGCTACTTATATTTCTTACAAGGCAGTGAGTGGTATTGAAATCCTTTACTTCACTCGAGGCAACCTGGTGGCTGAATAATTGATAAGTAACTTCATAACACGAATAGAGAACAGAACTTTATAATAACTTGAGATGGGATTAAAGTTAACTTTCATAAATGTATTAAGACGTATAAATGCATTAGTGTGTTCTCTCTCTCACTCTTCTCTCTCTCTCTCTCTCTCTCTCTCTCTACTCTCTCTCTCTCTCTCTCTCTCTCTCTCTCTCTCTCTCTCTCTCTCTCTCTCTCTCTCTTCTCCACTACCTGTGGAAAATAAATGAATGAAAAAAACTCTCTCTCTCTCTCTCTCTCTCTCTCTCTCTCTCTCTACTCTCTCTCTCTCTCTCTCTCTCTCTCTCCTACTCTCTCTCTCTCTCTCTCTCTCTCTCTCTCTCTCTCTCTCTCTCTCTCTCTCTCTCTCCTCTCTTTTTTTTTCTCTCTCTCTCTCTCTCTTCTCTCTCTCTCCTCTCTCTTCTCTCTCTCTCTCTCTCTCTCTATCCTCTCTCTCTCTCTCTCTCTCTCTCCTCTCTCTCTCTCTCTCTCTTTTCAGGACAATAATCCATTTACACACAAAGATACAAGAACAAAAACATATTGATAGTCGGCAGCGATGGGTTGTAACATTCTAAAAAGTAAAAGGGAGGTAAAAAAAAAGACCTTTCGTATCGCCCATCACTAAATCCAATTGATCGTCAACATGGAAGCGAGGGACAAAAGTCTGAATATCTACCCATATACACCGCCCCGCCCCTCCCCCGTCGGCCCCTAACTCCATCAGGATTATTTTTTATGAAAACTACGAACGATGTTGGAATGTTAACTCAGCTATGATGACTGTAGGAATGCTCCCCCTCTCTTTCTCTCTCTCTCTCTCTCTCTCTCTCTCTCTCTCTCTCTCTCTCTCTCTCTCTCTCTCTCTCTCTCTCTCTCTCTCTCTCTTCTCTCTCTCTCTCTCTCTCTATATATATATTATAATATATTACTATAATACATACCAAACATACCTAACCCCCCTCTCCTATCCATTCCTCGTGTCTGTACTCTTTCTCCTTCCCTCCTCCCTTCATCCCTCACTTCTCTAATCCCTTCACTCCCCCATCCCTCTCTCCATTCCCCATCCTCCCTACCACCCCGTCATCCGGGTGACACTGTCGAGCAGGTAAATTTAGCTTGGCGGGACTATGGAATTAGACTTGATTGACAAACTTCTCTTTTTAATGACTGTCTGATCTGCAAGCTGATGGGCAGGCGGATGAGGGTGAAACATCGCCCAGAATTGGTTAGTCGTCCCTGCAGCGAGCGAGGGTGACGGAGGGATGGAAGACGGGGAAGAGTCATGCACGTAGAACAATCATGCGAGAAACCTTGAAAATATTGGTTGAAAATTTATTCACTTAATCTTACCACATACACTCAATTACATTTTTCTTTTAGTTTATTATGTTTTACGTTTTTTTTGTGTGTGTGTGTGTGTCGCATTTTGTTTTTAATATTGTGTATAGTTTTTTTCTGTCTTTCTTTGTATTGTCTCTGTATTGTATTTTCATATTGTATTTTCTTTCTATTGTCTCACCATATCTCACTGTCTATCTGATTCTTTCTCACCCATCTCCTTTCTCTTGTTCCTTCACTATCAGCAGCACATTCACCTTTTCACAGTCGCCACCAGTCTTGCATCCCCTTCCCTCTCTTATCCTAACCCTCAGCGTCTGCAGGGAAAAAGTAGTGAGGGATTTCACGACAAAGAAATCACCGGCATAAATCCCTCGCTTAGATTGGTAAACATCTCACGTTACTACTACGCTGCGTTTTCTGTGGAGATTGTTATAAGGGGATTATTATAGGTTTTTTTAAAGTCTGGAATCACTTACATGGTACTTGTTATACACATTTGTTATTGTTTTGGGGTTATTTGTGTGTGTGTGTATGTGTATGTGTGTGTGTGTGTGTGTATGTATGTGAGTTTGTGTGTACATAATTCATGAGAGGAGAGAGAGAGAGGAGAGGGAGAGAGAGAGAGAGGACAGAGATGAGAGGAGAGAGAGAGAGAGAGAGAGGAGAGAGAGAGAGAGAGAGAGAGAGAGAGAGAGAGAGAGAGAGACGAAGATTGATTAACGGAGAATAGCATGGAGAGGAATGAACAAAAGATGGATGATGATAAACGAACAGGAGAAAAAAAAACCTACACACACACACACACACACACACGCACCCCCCTTCCCCCCCTCACACACACAAATATCTCAAGCTCTTGTTCACCTCTCTATTCCCTCCTCCCCCTCCTCCTCCTCATCATCATCTTTCTCCCCCCCCCTTCTCTATACACACCTTGCACGCCTCTCCCCATTACTCTCCCCTCTCACCGCGTCCCTTCGTGCAGCCTCACCACTGCCACACTTCACTTCGTAACAGTAGCGACCCCTCGTCAACCCTGGGGCTTCCTTTGTTTTGCTGCGAGTTATTGAGTGTTTCGCACTGTATATACGTATGTGTGTGTATTGTGTGTGTGTGTGTATGTGTGTGTGTGTGTGTGTGTGTGTGTGTGTTGTGTGTGTGTGTGTGTGTGTTTGTGTGTGTGTGTGTGTGTGTGTGTGTGTGTGTGTGTGTGTGGTGTGTGTGTTTCAGGTGTTAATTATTTCCTTTTCATGTTCTATTTTCATTTATTTCTCTTCTTTGAGAGAGAGAGAGAGAGAGAGAGAGAGAGAGAGAGAGAGAGAGAGAGAGAGAGAGAGAGAGAGAGAGAGAGATAGAGAGAGAGAGGGAACAAAAAAACGCAAACTACAGAGGCCTAACTTCTCTTCAAACTTTTTCCTTTTTTTACCTTTTTAAGAGTTTTCGTGTTCCAGTGTTCAGCAAAACCACACCATGCCTTACTTACGCTAGTAGGATTAAGTATGACATGCCTGCGTCCGCCACACCCAATGAGAACACGGCAGCAAAGTTTACGTACCTCACCTAAAACTACCGTGAAAAAAAAAAAAAAAAAAAAAAAAAAAAAAAAAAAAAAAAAAAAAAAAATGAACCTCCTTTTCCCCGGTGTCTGCTTCCCTCTTCCCAAACAAGACGTATAAAGGGAAAAGTTTAACTAGGTTTGTGTTGTATTTATTCTTTTTCTTCATATATCTGTCTCTCCTTTGTTGTTATTTTAGAGGGGAAATCTACGTGTTAGTGAGTGTGTCATATCTGTGGGGATGAAATCGAGGCCATCGTGAGAGAAGGCCTGATGAATCGCCCGTGACGTCACACAATCTAGATCCCACCCGCTCCGCTCCCCGTACAAGTTTACCTACCTAATATAATGTTTATCAGTATAAAAGATATACTGTTATCTTCGGAAATGTTTGTTCTATAATATTATCAAATAAAAAACCGTAAAACACACAAAAGAAATGCCATTATGAGACTTTCAAGAAATATATGCATGTAACTTAAACTCTTCGCTATTTAATATTTTGCGAGAAAACTTTTTACATGGAGAATATCAATAGAAGCGGAATATAATTAGCTTTCCATTGATATATTTCGTTTACTGATAAATGAATTAGCAGCATGCATAAATTAGCGTTAACTAAATATAAAAAATCATGAAATCTGGTAATTTTCTACCTGATATATGTTTATCAGTATAAAATATATACTGTTATCTTTGGAAATGTTTGTTCTATAATATTATCAAATAAAAAACCGTAAAACACACTAAAGAAATGCCATTATGAGACTTTCGAGAAATATGCATAAACTTAAACTCTTCGCCATTTAATATTTTGCGAAAAAAACTGTTTACATTACATTACATTTACAAGCGGAAGTGTTGGCGGAAGTGCCCACCTCTGACACACACAACACACACACACACACACACACACACACACACACCCCACACACACACACACCACACACACACACACACACACACACACACACACACACACGCACACCACCCACCCACCCACCCCCCACCCACCCACCCACCCACCCACCCACCACCCACCCACCACCCACCCACCCACCCACCCCACCCACCCACCCACCCACACCCCCCACCCAGCTCGTTTGATTCCTATAATTTGTTTCACGTTTTCTTTGGTATTTTCCTTCTTTCCACTTCATTTTCCTGTCAATTTTTTTTTTCTTTGTGCTCTCCGTCATCATCGGCGTGTTCGTACTTCTTCTACTACACTTCCTCCTCCTCCTCCTCTTCCTCCTCCTCCTCTTCCTCCTCCTCCTCCTCCTCCTCCCTCCTCCTCCTCCTCATCATCATCATCATCATCATCTTTTTGTTCAATTTTAAGGCCTTTTGCGCTATGAAGAGGACGAATTTCACCTCTTTGCATATCGCTATTAGTCGCGCTTCGTGTTCTGGTGGAACGCCGACGTGAGTTTCGACATGGGATGCTTGCCGCCTTTGTTGATCTCCAGAAGGCGTTTGACTCAGTGCATCGTGAGTCACTCCGGGATCTTCTGCGACTTAGCGGGATTCTTGCAAGGATTATTGGTTTGATGACTGGTCTGTACTCTGGGACTGAGAGTGCTGTGAAGTGTGGTGGAGGTGTATCCAGCTTCTTTCCTGTTAATACAGGAGTGAGGCAAGGGTGCGTCCTTGCCCCATCACTTTTCAACACTTGTATGGACTGGGTATTGGGCAAAGTTGTAGATCAAAGTGATTGTGGAGCATCCCTCGGTAACACCAAGATCACTGATCTTGTTTTTGCCGATGATGCAGTAATCTATGCTTAGTCGCTGGAGGTCCTGGTGATGGCTCTCGAGACGCTGCACGAGGAAGCAAAGCCTTTGGGACTTGAGGTCTCCTGGCTTAAGACCAAGTTCCAAGTATTTAGAGGCTTACTAGATGAAACAGTACAGTTTGTTCATGCGTGCGGCGAGGACATTGAAATCTTGGCAATTTTTACATAAAAAAAACACTTAAACACTTAAGTGTTTTTTTTATGTAAAAAATGTCAATCATAGTATCGTGATTCGTCCACATTAGCTCCGGACCTCCCATACCCTGGTAGTGCAGTCCATAATGACGGTGGGTCACGTCAAGAAGTCTTACGACGGATTGGCATAACCTACGGTGTTATGGACTCGCTCAGCAGGAGTATTTGGCGTTGTCTGTACATGTGCAGGAGGACAAAGATGATTACGTGTCAAATCAGCGATTGCACCGTGAGACTGAATCGAGACTGAACCTGCATAGTTCGTCAGCGCCAAGTTCGGCTATATGGGCATGTGGCATGCTACCCTGAAACCGATCCTTCTCATCGGGTTGTATCTGTAAGATGCAATCCGGCGTGGAGGAGGCCAAGGGGGCGCCCACAAGGCTCGTGGCTGGGGCAAGTTGATGTTTCTTCTCGAGAGCTGCTTAATTGGTATGGGAAAGGAGCCTGCATGGGGACTCGCGCGTGGCGACCCCCGGGAGTAGCGTCGTAGGGTGGGCGAGGTGACGTTCCCCCTGGCGTATACCCCCAATGATTGATTGATTAGTCGCGTGCCACGGAAAGAGAGCATGGGTCCGGATATAGTAACTGATAATAGGCATTGTAATGATGATGGTGGTTGTGGTGGTGGTGACGAGGGTGGCGAAGGAGGCGCTGTATAGGTGGTGATGGTGGTGATGATACATACCTTCAATAACAGTATAGTCACCACTGTTGAATTTTACCAGTTGAATTTTACATGTGAATATTATGAATTTTAGCATCCCTACACACTTGTATGTGCTACTAAAGACACGTACATAATATAAACTAATGTGTATGCCTCTTCAGTGGCACATACACGTATGTAGTGATGCTAAAATTCGAAATATATGGCGCCTGGCGAGATTAGTGCAGCGTCGACTATAGTGTTGTTGACGGTAGTTGTTAATGTGGTTGTTGGTGGTGGTTGAGGGTGAAGATGGTAACAGAGGTTGTGATGGGGATGATGGGGGAGTTCTACAATGCGTAACAGGAATATTGATGCAGATCTTCTTACTAAAACCACTTGAGATTAACAAATTTGATTATGTACGTAACAAAATCTGATTGATTTTCCACTGGATGAAAACAGACATGCCAAAGATAACACGAGACCAGAGAAAAAGATCAAGAAAATCCTCCGAGGCAGAAGACGATATTATCTCCTCCGTATACTATACTCCTACGTTCCTCCTTTTCCCTCGTTCCCTCCCTTCCCTCTCCCCTCCGGCCATGTCATCTCCTTAGTAATTCGCTGGTCGAAATGAAGGTAAATGTGGCATCAATGTGAAGAGTTACGCGAGAAACATTATGGCAATAAATGACCCTAATGCTTATGCCTGTGGTGCTTATCGGTTTCAGAGAGAGAGAGAGAGAGAGAGAGAGAGAGAGAGAGAGAGAGAGAGAGAGAGAGAGAGAGAGAGAGAGAGAGAGAGAGAGAGAGAGAGAGAGTGATATCTTCATCCTTACTTATTACAACGCCACTTGATACCACAAACCCTCCTTCTGCCCCCCTTTTTGTTCTCTCTCTATCTCTCTATATATCTCTCTCTCTCGCTTTATCTCTCTCTGTCTCTCTAATACAGGACTTTTCACTTTCTCTCATTTTCCATCCCTCTTCCCTCCCCCCCCCCCCCCCCCCCCCTCCTTACGGCACACCAGTACCACTGACATCTGAGCCTCCTATCTTCCCCTTGCCATTCTTCTTGTCTTCTTGCATCTGTTCATTCCCCTTCCATTAGTTAACATTCCTCCCCCTTTCTTTTACTTTTCCACGAGTAACTTTAGATATACAGAGAAAGTGAATCCCTTGCTTATTACTTGTATTTGTCTGGTTTATCTTCTCTTGTTTATCCTCCGTGGCAATAATTCGTGTCCTTCAGTAGTGTCTCCTGGGTGGCCTCATCAGGTACTCCGTGGAAGAGCTTAAGAGAGAGAAGAAAGTGGTGTGTAGATCTACGTTTATGTTTGCAATGTTTACATACAATGGCTCCTTATTTCATTTCATCGCAATACTTTTAAACACATTTCTTGCGGACTTTTACTTTTTGATTTCTCTGTTGTTTTTTGTTGTTGTTTTTTTCCTTTGTGAGAGTGTGTGTGTGTGTGTGTGTGTGTCTGTGTGTTTGTGTGTGTGTGTGTGTGTGTATGTGTGTGTGTGTTGTGTGTTGTGTGTGTGTGGGTGTGTGTGTGTGTGTGTATGTGGTTTGTGTGTTTGTTGTGTGTGTGTGTGTGTGTGTGTGTGTGTGTGTGTGTGTGTGTGTGTGCGTGCGTGCGTGCGTGCGTGTGTCCCACCCTCAACCATATCCACATTACAACTTTGGTGCAAAACTGCAAACTAATTACAGACAGGAATTTGTTCTAGTTAGTATTGGATTGGTAAAACTTGCATTGCGGGGGGGGTGTTGTGTGGGTGTTGGAGGGAAAAAGGAGATCGGGTGTGTGTTGTGTGGGTGTTGGAAGGAAAAAGGAGATCGGGTGTGTGTTGTGTGGGTGTTGGAAGGAAAAAGGAGATCGGGTGTGTGTTGTGTGGGTGTTGGAAGGAAAAAGGAGATCGGGTGTGTGTTGTGTGGGTGTTGGAAGGAAAAAGGAGATCGGTGTGGTTTGTGTGGGGTGTTGGAAGGAAAAGGAGATCGGTGTGTGTGTTGTGTGGGTGTTGGAATGGAAAAAGGAGATCGGGTGTGTGTTGTGTGGGTGTTGGAAGGAAAAAGGAGATCGGGTGTGTGTTGTGTGGGTGTTGGAAGGAAAAAGGAGATCGGGCGGGTGTTGTGTGGGTGTTGGAAGGAAAAAGGAGATGGAGGTGGAGGAGAGGGTAATGACACCATGATTTACGCCATAGTTTTGAGATACAACAAGAGGGATAAACGCACCTTTCACCGTTAGGTTTTTTTTCTTCATTTGCTGCAGCAGTTGAATACGATACTTTTTGAACTTATTAAATCAAAATTTGTCGAGCGAGATAATACCTTTATGTACAACTGGTCACTTAATTAACAGAAAATAATCACTCCTGTAAAGGGACAACGTTTTAGAAGGCAATATCATACTTTCGGTTTGAGGTGCTTGCTAACTGAAGCACCGAAGTTATTGTTGGAAAAGTTATGTTACCTAAAATTTAGAAGCGAATCAGATGGAAGAGCAAGGCATGTGTAAACCTTCGCTTATTCAAGAACAGAATACATGTAACATCCATCTGCCTACTCTTACGTTTCAGTACACTTCAGCGCACATAATTTTTCTTCTCACTCATATATTATACCAAATATTTTCCCCTTCCGGAAGTCTCTTACTGTCTGTGTTATAAGAGTGTGGCAGCTAGCGGGCTGTTGTTAGTTTTAATTTTACCCTGGACAATCCCTTATAATGTAGAAAAATAAGATAAGATAAGATAAGATTTTCATCCTATCTAGACACTTTGCAAGTACCAACTACAAGGTTATTGACTATACAAAGCGCCGCCACGTCAGCATGAACTAGGCGGACTCGAACCGCTGACCGAATGCACAGGGACGCTGCACATTGGTAACTCACGTCTCTACCAACCTTGCCACCCTGACGGGCTAGAAAAATAAAGAATGTCACACCTCAACAATATTTTTTTCTCTCTTTAATCTTTTTGGCTCACATATCACAACCTTTACACTTGACACAACTTTTTGTAATCTCTTTTTCTCAACCTTTTTCCTTCACCCATAACTTATCAAAACTTATCTAGCCTCAAACTTATGTCTATCCATCAATCACTTCTTAACTCTTTTCTAACTCGTAACATACTTGAATATTCCTTTATTTTTTATTACTAGTATGAAAAGGGAGAGGGGGAGAGAGGGGAAGGCAAGGGAGGTGTTAGAGGAGACTAGAGCACCTCGGGGCTTTTTGCGATTCGGGTAGTGAGGTTTTTATGTTTGAGCTGAAATGGGCGTCGGGGGTTATAGGGCTGTAAGATGGCAATTAAGGGAAGGAGGGTTGGGGGGAACTAGGGCGCCTTTGGGTCTGTGGGAAGGTTCGAGGAGAAGATTAGGGTGTAGTGGTTTTTTATCCTTTTAATAGTTTTATATTATTTGTATCAATACTACGGTTTTTTTGTATAATTTGTTTCTGAAGGTTTTTGTTTGCGGCATTTTGTTTTTCTGTACAGTCTACTCGATATAAGCCGTCAGGGGTGAGGTTGTAGAGACGACTCCAATGTGCAGCTTGTCCCCTGACGCGTTCTGTTGTTCGATTGTCCTAGGTTGTTGGCGGCTTTTGTATAGTCAATAACCTTGTAGTTGGTACTTCAAGTGTCTAGAAGATGAAAATCTATTTTATACTACTCGATATGAAAAGATTAATTTCATCGGATTTTGATGTTTCGATACGTTAAATAGCTTACCTTTTTTTATATTTTCATTTATGTAATTTACTTAACTATGTGTACAGTTAACGCAAACACAAAGATTGACAGTTTACGAATGAATGAAAAATGTTTTGATTTAAGTGACTTTATTTTACCTACGTTGCTTTCAGTCGTACTTATAGGTTTTTTACGTCAATTCTAATGCTATCCTCTATTTATGTCTCTTCTCAACCCCATCGTTTTACTTCCTCCCGCTCGTTATTCCCTATTTTCTACCTATTCCCGCTCTTTATTCCCTCTTCTTTACTTCCTCCTGCTCGTTATTCCCTCCTTTTTACTTCCTCCCGCTCGTTATTCCCTCCTTTTTACTTCCTCCCGCTCGTTATTCCTTCCTTTTTACTTCCTCCCGCTCGTTATTCCTTCCTTTTTACTTCCTCCCGGTCGTTATTCCCTCCTTTTTACTTCCTCCCGCTCGTTATTCCCTCCTTTTTACTTCCTCCCGCTCGTTATTCCTTCCTTTTTACTTCCTCCCGCTCTGTATTCCTTCCTTTTTACTTCCTCCCGCTCGTTTTTTCCTCCTTTTTACTTCCTCCCGCTCTTATTCCCTCCTTTTTACCTTCTCCCGTCGTTATTTTTCCTCCTTTTTCTTCCTCCCGCTCTGTATTCCCTCCTTTTCTACTTCCTCCCCTCGTATTTCCCTCCTTTTTTTACTTCCTCCCTCGTTTTTTCCCTTCTTTTTACTTCCGTCTCCCCGTCTTACTTCCCTCCTTTTTTACTCTCCTGCTCGTTATTCCCTCCTATTTACTTCCTCCCGGTCGTTATTCCCTCCTTTTTACTTCCTCCCGCTCGTATCCACTCCCTTTTACCTTCCACTGCACTTTATTCCCTCTTCTCTACCTACTCCCGCTATTTATTCCCTCTGTTCTACCTACTCCCGCTATTTATTCCCTCTGTTCTACCTACTCCCTCTATTTATTCCCTATTTTCTTCCTACTCCCTCTATTTATTCCCTATTTTCTACCTACTCCCGCTATTTATTCCCTATTTTCTACCTACTCCTGCTATTTATTCCCTCTTTTCTACCTACTCCCGCTATTTATTCCCTATTTTCTACCTACTCCCGCTATTTATTCCCTCTTTTCTACCTACTCCCGCTATTTATTCCCTCTTTTCTACCTACTCCCGCTATTTATTCCCTCTTTTCTACCTACTCCCGCTATTTATTCCCTCTTTTCTACCTACTCCCGCTCTTCATTCCCGCGCTCTTCACCCTCTGCCCTCCACCTCTCCCTCGTTCTCCCTCCACCCTCACTCTCACCATCTCCTACTCCTGGCTCACCAATTAATCACTCTCCTCTTAGCACTCTTCACCTCTCGCTCCCTTGAGGTACTAAAGGTAAGTCAGGAAGCCTTTGAGTGACCGATTATCACCTTTACGGTTCACCTTAATGACAGGTATTATTAAGCATTTAATGAGGTGAATAATGAGTAACTAACGCTAAGCCCATTATAGATACCTGTTGATTAATAGTGCTCATTGTTTTCTTTTATTTTATTTAGGGTAATTAATTTTTTGTGTGTAGATTTTATCAACCGAGTCTTTTATTTTTTTTTTTTTTTTTTTTTGTTATTGTTTTGTATCAGTTACCATGGAAAAGGGGGCTGATCGTCCCTATCTGGAAAGGAAAAGGGGACCGTCAGGACTGCAACAATTACCGCGGTATTACACTGCTCAACGTGCCAGTCAAGGCCCATCTATTGCTGACACGGATTCGCAGTCATCTGCTGAAGCATCATAGACCTCAGCAGTCTGGGTTCACGCCTGGTAAGTCAACAACGGACCGTATCCTAGCGCTTCTTGTCCTGGTGGAACGCTGACGTGCGTTTCGACAGGGGATGCTTGCAGCCTATGTTGATCTCAAGAAGCGTTTGACTCAGTGCATCGTGAGTCACTCTGGGATCTTCTGCGACTTAGCAGGATTTCTGCAAGGACTATTGGTTTGATGACTGGTCTGTACTCTGGGACTGAGAGTGCTGTGAAGTGTGGGGGAGGTGTATCCAGCCAGCTTCTTTCCTGTGATTACAGGAGTGAGGCAAGGGTGCGTCCTTGCCTCATCCCTCTTCAACACTTGTATAGACTGGGTATTGGGCAAAGTTGTAGACTGGGTATTGGGCAAAGTTGTAGATCAACGTGAATGTGGAGCATCCATCGGCAACACAAAGATCACTGATGTTTTTTTTGCCGATGATGCAGTAATCTTTGCTGAGTCGCTGGAAGTCCTGGTGATGGCTCTCGAGGTGCTGCACGAGGAGCAAAGCCTTTGGGACTTGAGGTCTCCTGGCTCAAGACCAAGGTACAGGTGTTTGGAGGCTTACTAGATGAAAGAGTACAGTCTGTTTATGCGTGCGGTGAGACATTGAGATCTTGGAAAGTTTTACATACCTTGGTAGCGCAGTTCATAATGACGACGGGTCACGTCAAGAAGTCTTTCGGCGGATTGGCATAACCCACGATGTTATGGACTCGCTCAGCACGAGTATTTGGCGTTGTCGTTACTTGTGCAGGAGGACAAAGATCCGGCTCTTCAGTCGCTTGTGATCCCTGTCTTACTCTATGGTTGTGAGACATGGACACTAAATAGCGACTTGAAGAGGCGAATTCGATGCCTTTGGTAATAAGTGTCTTCGAAGAATCGTGGGGTATCGCTGGGATGATTACGTGTCAGGCCAGCGATTGCACCGTGAAACTCAATCGAGGCCTATTACCTGCATAGTCCGTTAGCGCCAACTTCGGCTATATGGGCATGTATATGTAAGTGACAATCCGGCGTGGAGGAGGCCAAGGGGGCGACCACTAGGGTCGTGGCTGGGGCAGGTTGATGCTTCCTGCTTGGTATGGGAAGGGAGCCTGCATGGGGACTCGCGCGAGGTGACCCCCGGGAGTAGGCGTAATAGGGTGGGCGAGGCGACGCGCCCCCAGGTGTATGCCCCCAATGGTTGATTGATTTGATACCATGTCAATGATTTTACTTATTTTGTTGTTTCTGCTTATTTTCCCTTTTTGTCGTTATAATTTCTTTATATCCGGCAACATTGTTTGTTTCCTCAAGCTTATCAACAGGGAATAGCTATGGCGACAGCGACAACTTTTTATTCGTATCAAATTTTCGCTTTTAATTGTTACCACTCTTATATATTCGGTGGTATAGTTTTTTGCGTAATTTAGCAGTGTCGTTAAAGATTTTTTTTTTTTTTACCTATTTTATAATTCTTTTACAAGACTCTGGAGGGACTTCCCCATTATTCCTTTTTTCATACTGTTCATGAATACGTCTTTTATTCGCATGTAAATTAAGCTGTTATCTCGCACAGACCATCTCATTCAGCTGATAAGTGTGTCTTTCTCGCAATGAATGAAATATTTCTTTCCCAAAATAGTTTTTTTATCACATGGAACTAAACATTTTGTTCCACCACAAAAATTTGTATAATTTAAAAAAAAATCTTTATTTTCGTCATTCCTTTTCAAAGTGCTTATTTTTTTCTTAGATATATTTCCATTTTTTTTTGTCTCTCTCATAAGAACATAAGAACATAAGAACATAAGGAAGCTACAAGGGGCCCACGAACCCTACACGTGGTATTCCTGTCCCCCTAACATCCCTACATCCCCCTTTTATCCCCACCCCGAACCTATCCATCCTTTTTAAAGTCCCTAAACTCCGCATAACTATTGTCTAAAACCCTTTTCCATTATTCCCACCCTATTTGGAACCATTTTTTCCCATTTCCTTTCAAAAATCTACGCTTTTCCGCTTGAACCGTTTTCTTTTTCACCCGGGTTTAAAAAAGCAGTAAGAACTTTCCTATCTCCCCCTTTATTAAAAATCCCTTATCACTTAAAAAACTCCTATCAGATCGCCCCTTTACTGCGTCTCGAGGAGTGTAATTTTAATAATTTAAATTCTTCATAACTAATTTACGCATCCTTGTATCATTTTGGGTATCCTTCTTGCACTTTTCTAAAAAGGGGCTATACCCTTCCTGTAATAGGGAGCCCAAAAAGAACCGCATAGTCTAGGTGAGGCCTGACAGAGCCAGATAAAGTTTTAAAAATACTTCCCACTTTACTTTTAAAAACTTCTGGAAATGAATCCTAATACTCTATTAGCCTATTTGGCCTCAATACATTGTTTTTGGGTCGGAGGTCTGGGCTCACCTCACTCAAATTTTTTCACCTCTCTTCTTTTCCTTTTTCCTCTCTCTCTTCTCTCTTCCTCTCTTTCTCTCTCTCTCCTTTCTCTTCTCTCTCTCTCCCCTTCTCTCTCTCTTTCCTCTCTCTCTCTCTCTCTCTCTCTCTCTCTCTCTCTTCTCTCTCTCTCTCTCTCTCTCTCTCCTCTTCTCTCTCTCTCTCTTCTCTTTTTTCCTTTAGGTTCCGGGAAAATAGGGTAGAAAAGATTTGAATTGTAACATTCATTTTTTATAGCACCCGGTACCCCCCTTTTGTCTCTCTTTTTTTGCCTTCCTTAAAGAGTGGTTTCCCGGGCCCAAAATAGGGGGAAATGGGCAAGTTTCTCCACGGGGCAGAAATCGCGGATATTTTTCCCCGGAAAAACCTCACCGCTCGTTTGGGTCTTTATTTGCTGGTTCGGACTTTCCCCCGCGCCTCATTTTTTTCAAACGCAGAAGCCAGCACCACCCCCTTCCCCCCCACCCTAAAATTTTGGGTAAATTTGGGAGGGGGGACTAAAAAATAAAAATTTTTCTTACCCACTCATTGTGGATCTTTTATCCCCACTCTGAAACCAATATCCCATAGCAATGGGGATATATTAATACCCAAAATTTTCCTTTGCCCCAGCCGAAACGGTTTTTTTGGGGAAATCAGATTAGGTTAGGTTAGACGTGCTGGGGTTTTTATTTTAGGTAGATGATATAATTAAAAAAAACGTAGGGGAAAGTACACTGTATAAATACGTTGATGGGGGGAATGGGGAACCCCCCCCAAACCTGGTAATTTTTCCCGGAACGAAAGGGTGGTGAAATAATCGCGGACGCGGCCCCAATAAACCGTTTCCCGGGGCAAAAAGTGCAGGTATTTGGCCCCGTGGAACGGCCTTTAAGCTCTTCCCTTTGTTTCACCTCTTTTGTGTTTCTCTCCCATTTCCCTTTTTTTCACTTTCATACAACACTTTCCCCTTTTTCCCCCTTTCCTATCGTTAATCCTTTTTTTTTCAGCCTTTCCTCTTCCATCCTTTAAAAAGTTTGAAAAAAGGTTTTTTTTTATAGATTTTATGTCTATGGAGTAAAAATTTTTCCCGACCACCAGTTAAATAGGGAAATAGAATGAGGAAAAGGAAGAGGGGAAAGGAGGAAGGGGGACTTTAAAAGAGGAGGAGAAAAAAATAGAAAATGATAAAAAGAGAAGATTTTCGCGAAAAATTTATAATAGATTTTTTTTTTTAAAAAAGGTTGAATTTTGACCCCCACTCCACACACACACACACAACCACACACACACACCACACACACACCACACACACCACACCCACACACACACCCCACACACAAAAACCACACACACCCCCCCACACACACACACACACACCACACACACACACACACACCCAAAAAAACACCCAAACACACCCACACACACACCAAAAAACAAAAACACCACACCACACACACCCCACCCAACACACAACCCAAAAACCCCCAAAAACACCACAACACCCACACACCACCACACACCACACACCCCACACACAACACACACACACCCCACACACCCACCAAAAACCCCAACACCACACACACACAAAACACACACAACCCCCAAAACCAAAAAACACAACACACACACACACCCCACACCACCCCCACCAACACACACCACACACCCCCCACACCCACACACAACACACAACACCACACACACACACAAAAAAACAAAAACACACACAACCAACACACACACAACACCACACACACACACCCACACCCAAACCCCCCACAAACAAACACCACACACCCACACACACACACACACCCCCACACACACCACAACAAAAACACACACCACACACCACACCCCACACACAAACACACACACCCCACAACACACAACACACCCAAACACACCACACACAACACCCACACACACAACACACACACACCCCACACCCACACCCACACCACCCACCCCACAACACACACACACACCACACACACACCACACACACACACCACACACACACACAACACCCACACACACACACACACACACACACACACCACACACACACACAACACAACCCCCACCCACACCACACACCCCACCACACCCACCCACACACACACCACACACACACCCCCACCCCCACACCACACAAACACACACCACACCCACACACCCACACACCACACACCCAAAACACACACCCCACACACACCACCACACCCACACACACACACACACCAAAACACACACAAACCACAACACACACACACACACACCCCACACCACACCACACACACACCCACACACCACACACACACACACACACACACACAACCACACACACAAAAAACACAACACACACACCCCACACACCCCACCACACACCCCCCCCCCCCCCCCACCCCCCCCCACCCCCCCACACCCCACCCCCCACCCCCACACAAAACCCCCAAACACACCCCAAAAAAAAAAACACAAAAAAAAACAAAAAAAAACAAAAAAAACCCAAAAAAAAACCCCAAAAAAACAAACCCAAAAAAAAAAACCCAAAACCAAACCCCCAAACACATGGGAGAGAATATAGAGAAAGAAAAAAAAAGAAAAAGAAAGAAGGGGGGAGCAGAGGGGGGAGAGAGGAGAGAGAGAGAGAGAGGGAAGGGGAGAGAGGGGAAAAAGGAAAGAGAAGGAGAGAACAGGGGGATAAAAAAAAAAAGGGGGGGCCTGAATTTGTTTTTTTTTTTTTTTTTTTTTTTTTTTTTTTTTTTTTTTTTTTTTTTTTTTTTTTTTTTTTTTTTTTTTTTTTTTTTTTTTTTTTTTTTTTTTTTTTTTTAAAAAAAAAAAAAAAAAAAAAAAAAAAAAAAAAAAAAAAAAAAAAAAAAAAAAAAAAAAAAAAAAAAAAAACCCCAAAATCAACAAGATTAATAACCCAAAAAATTTAATCATAGAGAGATTACATAAAAAAAAAGCTAATTTCCCCCTTTGATCCCTGGGAGGGGTAAAATTTGGGGAAAGAAGGAAATGAAGAAAAGGGGAAAAAAAGAAAAAACTATAGGATAGAAGGAAAAATTTTCCTTATTTGTTTTTTTTTTAGAAATTTTTAGAGATCAAAATTAAACTCAATATGGGGGTTTTTGAATTTGTCAGAAAATAGAAAATGGACAAATGGTCATATTATGTTTTCTA
Organism: Chionoecetes opilio; assembly: GCA_016584305.1. Taxonomy (NCBI): domain Eukaryota; kingdom Metazoa; phylum Arthropoda; class Malacostraca; order Decapoda; family Majidae; genus Chionoecetes; species Chionoecetes opilio. The sequence continues at coordinate 77,905 of JACEEZ010010235.1, read as the reverse complement.
AATTTTCATTCTAACAATTATTATTTCATTACTCTTTTTCAGCAGCGAATTTCATAACATTTAATAAGAGCTCCGTTATTGCCTGTTATTTCATGGTGGTCTTGGGTCAATGCTCTTTTGAAAAAGCATCCTTTACACACTTGACTTACCTCGACAAACTTGAACCATGAAACGAAACCAACTTTATGGATTTAGTAAGTCAAATTTTGCCTTTTTATTTGTTTCTTTATATGTTTGTGAGGGAAACTTGATATGAAGCTTATTTAGAACACCGTAACCAATCCTATAGAAAGGCGTTTTTAGATATGCTCAATGAAGCAATCAGCGAATGGCAAGTGTTTTAGCAATGGATACAATTCTCTCTCTCTCTCTCTCTCTCTCTCTCTCTCTCTCTCTCTCTCTCTCTCTCTCTCTCTCTCTCTCTCTCTCTCTCTCTCTCTCTCTCTCTCTCTCTCTCTCTCTCTCTCTCTCTCTCTCTCTCTGTTTCTTCAATTGTACCCTCTGTGTCACGACATAAAAGGTCATTGATACATAACATGGGTGCGTATCTTTCTGCCAGTCTCGCCATTTTTTTCGCCGTTAACCTTCCATTCGATGACTGCACAGGGAAAGGTTAGCAGGTTTTTTTTTCTATTTTATCCCTGATTTTTTTTCTTGGTTTTCTTTTCTGTGCTTGAGAAACACTACACTTGAATTATACATCGTACATAGCGAGGTGAAAAGCCTGAAAGCCTGAAAAATACACTTAATCCCTCTCGTTGCAAAGTGAAGCTTTTGCCTCTTGAGAACTACGTTTTGTGAGAAAAGAAGCGAGGATAAAGAATGAAAGAGAAACGGAGTGATGCGTTACATTATTTTTTTCTTAATTTCTTTACACCATAACTGTGAAAATACTGTTAATTTTTTAATGAACCAAAGAATGACTACTTTCACCCGAGAAATAATATTCATTTACATTTGGGAATTTTTTCATTTTCCAGCCATTTCCGGGTAAAGAGAATACACCACAATAGTAATTAATAAAAAAAATAGATAAATGAAAAAAAGTTGTCTTAAAATAATGTTAATGGAAGAGTAAAGAGATGACAAAGTGACACGGATGGAAAAATTAGAGGAAAAGTTTGAATAAAAGTAAGAACAAATTTTGGAAACACACACACACACACACACACACACACACCACACACACACACACACACACACACCACACACACACACACACACACCCCACACACACACACGCACACACATACCCCACACACACACACACACACACGCACATACACACACGCACATACACACACACACACACACACACACACACACACACACACACACACACACACACACACACACACACACACACACACACACACACACACACACACATCTCACCAGCATGCATCATCAATACACACCCACACTATATTTTTTTCCTTTCTATCTTTTCTTAGAGCCTGTTTTCCCGTGGGGCTGCAAAGGGAAAGCAAATAAGGTGTAAGAACTGCATGCCTCCCCCCCTCCCGCGGCCTCGCTGCACAAGACTTTCTACTCATTCTCATCCATATTCTGTCCATCTTCCTAATGCAAGAGTTAATCAGTATCTTTACTCTTTCATCCCTTGCACAGGTAAACTCTGGAACTCTTCCTGTTTCTATTTTGTCACCTTACGACATAAATCTTTTCAAGAGAAGAGTAACAAGACACCTCCCGAACTAAATTGGCCCACCTCTCTTTTTTATTCTCATACTGTCTTCCTTATAGGGACTGGCAACTCATCGGGCTTTGTGTTATCTCTTTTTGTTATACCCTTAGCCTGTCCTTTGTGATATAAAAAAAAAAAAAAAAAAGGGCATTCCAATTAGCGGGCGCACATGCACCGCCGAGACATTGTTTGATGGGCGCGGGTCTCTAGTTCACCATTCACCACTAGGCCAAGGAAGAAAAGGTTGAAGGATGGGAACACAACGGCTTCAACATTATTATTCCCGCAGATATTCCTGGTTAGATCGTTGTTTTTTTGTGACCATTTTGAAGCACAGGTGAAAAGAAAAGGAGAGAAGCACGGGTGAAATTAAATGGAAAGAAGCACGGGTGAAAATAATAGGAAAGAAGCACGGGTGAAAATAAAGAGAGAAACACGGGTGAAAATAAAGAGAGAAGCACGGGTGAAAATAAAGAGAGAAGCACGGGTGAAAATAAAGAGAGAAGCACGGGTGAAAATAATAGGAAAGAAGCACGGGTGAAAATAAAGAGAGAAACACGGGTGAAAATAATAGGAAAGAAGCACGGGTGAAAATAAAGAGAGAAACACGGGTGAAAATAAAGAGAGAAAAACGGGTGAAAATAAAGAGAGAAACACGGGTGAAAATAAAAAGAGAAGCACCCGGGTGAAAATAAAGAGAGAAGCACGGGTGAAATAAGAGAGAAACACGGGGGAAATAAAGAGAAGCACGGGTGAAAATAAGAGAAAAACGGGTGAAAATAAAGAGAGAAACACGGGTGAAAATAAAGAGAGAAGCACGGGTGAAAATAAAGAGAGAAGCACGGGTGAAAATAAAGAGAGATACACGGGTGAAAATAAGAGGAGAAACACGGGTGAAAATAAAGAGAGAAGCACGGGTGAAAATAAAGAGAGATACACGGGTGAAAATAAGAGAGAAGCACGGGTGAAAATAAAGAGAAGCACGGGTGAAAATAAAGAGAGAAACACGGGTGAAAATAAAGAGAGAAACACGGGTGAAAATAAAGAGAGAAGCACGGGTGAAAATAAAGAGAAACACGGGTGAAAATAAAGAGAGAAGCACGGGTGAAAATAAAGAGAGAAGCACGGGTGAAAATAAAGAGAGATACACGGGTGAAAATAAAGAGAGAAACACGGGTGAAAATAAAGAGAGAAACACGG